>JAVSBS010021353.1:7088-20987 GCA_033124195.1 Coracias cyanogaster
CAGGAACCTATGGCAGGACTGTCTGAAAGAAGACTTCTGAGGGGCTGTTGCTGAGTTCAGCATTGGCCTGTGTGATTGGGCGACTAATGGCAACGTAAAATGATGATGGCTAAACCAGCACAACAGGAAGTTGGCATCAATGGATAAAAGCAAAACAATACTCAAATGTGGAGCAAAGATTTTTTTTCTGGACACCAACTGAAATCATGAAATGAAGGAAGGGAATTAGCTCAGAAAAACCCCACCAGTCTAGATACTAAGAAGTGAAGAGTGCTGGTTTGCAGCTGCCTAAGGTAAAGGTCAGGAAAGAGGCTAAGCCTGACAACTGAATATACTCATGTGTGCCACTAAAATAGAATCTCCCCTTCACCAGTCCACTAACAGTTTATATAGACTTTTGAAGGAACACACCTTCTTTGAAGCAATTTTGTTAGCTTTCATCCCTGCAAAGCTGTTTCAGTGTATTTAAGTATTTGAGATCAGAATTACTTTGCTATGTACAAGGCAATTGGAAATTCCTTTAGGGAAGGAGTGGGAAAAGGGAAGTCTTATAACACAAATAATCAGTAAAATCATGAGGAAGCAGCAGTAGATCCCTGTTGTCTACCTTTTAATCTCTAGTTTTCTCTAGGAACATATTTTTCTAAAGCAGCCTGGTTTTCTTTATTTCTCATCAGTTACTATAGCGAAAGGTTGAGACACAAATCATTATGTTCATCTGACTATGAGAAGCAGATGAGAGATCTGCAGTAATGCTTAGTCCGGATGAGATGTATGTACTAGACAATGTCTGATCACACCACTGAAGTTGGAGGATCTCATGAAGATTCTTTCTTCAGACCATGACGTTTGATATGGGCTATACAAGGCAATTAACTAAATTGAATCTCGTTAGAACAAGACAGGATATTATGTTCTGCAAGACTTCAAAAAAGTTGGCCTCATTTCATCTATGCTGTTCATCTTCAGTTGCTTGATTGCATTCTGTAGCATGTTTTGGACGAGCACCGAGTAGAAGAGACAGTCCCATAGGTCTAACACATGGAGCAATTCAGTTGCACTTCCACCCTTGACTTGATTCAGGTTGTTCACTCAGAACTTAACTGTGGTCTCGATTCATTTTGTTGAATAGTCTGAGACATGTGCCTTGTCTCTGCAGAAGAATCTTCTGATCTCCTGGTGGGCAAGTGAAAGACTTTATTAAGTTCCAGTAGAGACTGAGTGGAGCCTGCTCTCGCAACACTTTGCAAAGGCTGATTGCTACCAATATCATTAGTATCAGAGAAGCCCACAGATTTTTCTTAAGTAGTCATGTGCAATGCAGTTTTTGCTTTCCACATCTTTAATCCAGGAGAGCCTGGCAGAGCTGGCTGAATACAGAGCACTGGTATCATTTTCAAATGAATGAATGAAGTGGGTTTTAGAAGCCCTGATACCCACCATTTTCTAAAATTTAGTTCATTCCCTCCAAAAGTTCCATTTAGGAATCAATCAGGCCTCACCAATTTCCCAGGGCAGGGGGCATAGAAGCCTAAGGAACATGCATAGAATAGTTGAGTTATACAGCTCCAGCAAAGCCTCACTTATTGAAAGGGGTAATTTATTTCTCCTGGGGAAGAGGCAAATAAATTAAAATCAAGGCATTAATTAGGGCATTATGCAATCTCTACAAATGCCTGCACTCCCTGAGACAGTTTCCAAACTCCTGAATGGATGGAAAGCTACAATATGTGAGAAAGAATTTGCAGGCTTTGTTTTTTTACAACTCTACACTACTTTTAAGATTTTTAAACTAACATTACAGAAGCTAGTAAGCTTAAGGCTGTGTAATAATTACAGGAGCTGCTGATCTTAGAGAAGAGTATGATAAAGTAGTCTTATTCCATCACCAACTTCAAAACTTGTCTGGTCTGTCATCTCAAACAAGACCAGCAACAGTGGAACCACCAGCAACTGGAAGTTGTAAGGTGCAACGGTACTTACATGACAGCAGAGGACACAGAAGCAAGAAAGCCAGCAAGCAGAAGGAACACAAGAACACTTAGGATCGATGTAATGACAATCATGCCTCCACTCCTTCGACCAGGCCAGGTATCAATTTTCAAGGGAAGTTTAGCTAGAAAGGCATGGAAAGAGTGTTGCTGTGGTCTATTTTCGAACATGAACATGATCACCCCCACCAAAAAAGAGAAAGCTGATGATTTAGGATAGGCAAACTGGTTATATCTATACCCAAAGTCTTAGATCATTTACGAGAAACAGGTTTAAGACTCAATGGCAGCATTTAGAGGTTATAAGCTTTCCTCTGCATGTTAGCCAGTGTGACAAGTATCTATATTACTAAGAAATGTCAATAGCACCACATACCATGACATGCATAAAATCTGAAACTACATGTACAAACTTCATCTTTACTAGAAGAACTCTTTTGAAGTATACAGAAAAGTAAAGAATTATTCCATATTTAAGTCTGCTACTCCAATCCTGAAAGGCTGACAAAAATCGTTGGAACTTTAGGAAAGGACTAGATGTTGCTCATACGGCAATAGTGTTCTAAGGCAAGCGTAGCTACTGAGAAGACCTGAGCAAAGCCACAGACTTACCTCTTCTGGTTTTGATTGGATCAGACCAGAGAGTTTGGTCTTTCATGATACCTTCAGTGCTATCTACCAACACATATTTAAACCTGCGGGGAAAAGGGTTAAATTAGGTATTTCAAATTTGAGCTGCTTTTTGAGCATTTTTAGGATACTGGATTATCTGGTCAGACTCCAGGTTTTGTCAAAGCATTAGATGAAGACAGTCAAAGGTAACTGACCATTTCCAGAGACCTTATAAAGAACAAATAGAATTAATAATGGAAGAGCATTCTGTGCTATGTCATACACAGTTTGCACTTTGTTCTTGTGAGCCTTGGCAGATGATAGCTCTCAAACAACAGCTTTTCCCAGCTTGCTATTCCCTGTTGTGAAGAACCTTGTTATTTAGGACAAGTGGGTTTGATTTTCATATGGAAGTTGAAGATTTTGTCTAACAGTGGAGATCTTTGGCACTTTCCCTGCTAGAGAAGAGTATTGAAAAGACAGGCCAACATCAGATTTGGTAAAGAAATTAGGTTTCTATTCCACAGAAATGTCCTGAAAAGGCAAAAGAGGCAAGAGAGTTTGTGCAAAACTGAGACCCCATAGTATTTTGTTTCAGAAGCATATTAGGTCCCCACAGCAGATGTGGCTCCATGTGATGGCCATTTTTAGTATGGCTTTTAAATAGCAAGCAACTGCCAAACAAGTGTTTTGGGTAGCGGCTGTCAGGGTGCCCAAATTCCCCAGATGGTCAGCTTCCCTAGACATCAGGGGCCAGACAAGTCTGCAAGCCACCTGGCCCTCGCTGGGATGTCTCTAGTAACATTAGGGGCTTCCTGGAGCTGGAGACCAAGGAGAACTTCAGCTCTCCAGAATTCCATCAAAACAAAGCAAGCAGAGCCAGATCTGTGTCTGCAATTTGGCAGAATAATCTAACACAAAATATAGGATGAATAATCTCAACATCATTTTCCAGTCAAAATCCTTTTCAGCCAGCAGTTTCTAACCAGATGCTGTCACTGGATTACCTACTCCAACATAGGGTTAGATCTAGCAGTTCACACCTGAATTTTCCTACTGACCCATATATTTAACCCGATAGACCTCAGCACTGCTAGGGCACCATAGAGCATCATCTGCAGGGTGCTAGACCAAAGAAAAGCGATCTTCATGAGCATTCCAGTTAGGGGCTGGTAATTCCCATCATACCATTAAAAAGGAACATTACAGACTCAGTATTGCTTCCTATTGTGTTTTGGGAACAGCAATCACCTTGTAAGAAGTAAGACTTGTACCTGTATGTTGTGTCTGGTGCAAGAGGTGGGTTACAGACAGCTAGGAAGTTTGGGTCATACAAACAAGTACCATCATCCCCGACTCTGAAGAGGTATTGTTTCAGGACATCAGAAACTTTGTTGACATCTCCTACATCAGCAAGTTTGGGAGGCGTTGCACAATAGGGTACATTGAACACGGCAGCCTTGTAAGGTCCAAGCTGCCCCCCGCTTGTTTGTTCGAAGGTGCTGTTGAGTGGTTTGTTGCTGTTGTTGGTCACCTGGGAGCTTATTGCAGTTGCTGCAGGAGAGATGCTTTTTAACAAGGCCGTTAAAACGAGTTCAACCCCTTCCATTCAACCTGCATTTACTTGGTAACTTGTTCTTCTACCCCAAAACACTCAAAAGAGAAACAAATTTGCTACCAGTTTGGCTGTATGATTCTACCTCTTCCTCCTTATTTGTTGATGAAGATCTTTACACTTGACCCTCAGAAACTGTGAAGGATCCACAGTATGTCTCAGAGCAATACTTTTTAGTAGCCACCGTGCCAAAATTCCTTTTCCAAGGAGTATGGAATAGGGAGGAGAAAGGCAAAAGCTGCTCTTCCCCCATGCCACACATCCAGTAAATCCTGCCATTTCAATTTGATACTATAGCCAAGGCAGAGTTCCTATAGGGTCGCAACTCTCCCTTCTCCTGAAGCAGAATGTCTTAGACTGCTGCTCACACAGCAGCTAGACCTCACAGAACCACACAACATGCAGACCAGTGTGTAGGACCTGCATGAACAGATGTGGTGTCTACATTTCTGGCCAGTCAGGCAAGTCAGTACTTCCAGAGAGCATGCCTCAGAAAGTCTGGAAGTCCTCACAGCTTCAAGCGAAGTGTGAATCTGTGCCCAGCACTACAGCATATTTTGGAAGTTCTATTGCAGTTATCGAACTTTTCATGCTGTAAAGCCAAGGCCCAAGTCCCAAGAGATGCTTCCAACCCGCAACTGCAGGTTAAATTTTTGGGGGGAGCCCCCTCCACCTCTTCAGTGCTGTCAGCAGCAAAGGAACGGCAGTTTTCCCAAAGCTACAGTCCATCGGGAGCTACTTCAGTTTTGAAGCATTCTGCTGTGCTCCTGAAGCAGAGTTCTTGCAACTGCTTGGTCATGAGAAGATTTTAGCTATGATCCAATGCAAAATTAAACTGTTTTAAAGGGGAAAAGTTTCTCGCACAGGTTAGAAATACCACTTAAAGGTCAGTGCTCAAGTTAGTTGAGTTCTGACACCCTCTCTTCAACAGCAGCCAATAACATGAAAGGAAATACTAGCTAAGACATGCTCTCTTCTTAGGCTTGCTTCCCCAGACCATAATACCTTTTTACAGCGAGGTCTTCCAGCTCTCCTGTCCTCCACTTCAGTAACTCTTAGCCTGGCTCTCGTGAGCAAGTAAGAGCTGATGTCTAAGCAAGTTCATGTTGTAGGGGGTTTTGTTGGAATTTTTTTGTTTGTTTCTTAGAAACTACTAAGTAGAACAAGTCTGATAGCGATATTTACAAGAATAGAGCTAAAGGTTAAATTATTTCTTCAGAAATTTGCTAGGTCTTCAGCTTTGTAGTATGCTGACACATCTCCTTACCAGCAGAGCTGAACATAACATGTTAATTCTCTTAAATTTTCCTTCTCCCTACTCCAGGAGGCATCCAAGGGTGAGCCAGTGTGCTTCTCTGCAGACCAGAGACAAATCCAAACAAAATTCCTCACAGTCTGCCAAGTAACAAGTTTGCATCTGCTTGCCCTAAAAGCAGCAGAAGAGATTTCTCTGTATATAACCCCTTTTGTAGAGATTCACCCATCTGCGTCGGAAGCTTTTGCCACAGAATCTGCAGAAGACAGGGTGGCTACTGTGCTTTCTAACACAAAATATCATGTTTGCAGGTATAACCTGGTATCGGTAGCCTTTCATATAATTGTAATGCACTTAGAGTCTTGTTTAGACATATAAATATGTGCACTTCAGTCACAGGATGTGTCTCAGAAGGCCATGCATTCACAATTGTCTACGTTAGCTGTACAGGATAGTGCCTCTGGTTACAGCTTCTACCTGTCCGAGGCTGCCTCCTCCTTCCACCTTGTCCAAAGTGGCAACAATCAGCAGTGGAAGTTTTAAGACTGTTTTGTCTGTTGGCCAGGTTCACTACTGTCCCCCTCAAGATCTCTTCTCTGTGCCTCTCAGACAACGAGGCTGCATAACAGCCTTCAGAGGAGAAGGTGTGATTTAAGGAAGTAATTTATTTCTGTCATCTTATGGATTAGCTCTATCTGGAACTCAAAACAGTCTGCCAGAACAGCAGGGAACAGAGAAGGAAGGCAGCTCTTGGTCACTGCCAGCAATGTTTCATTGCCAAGCAGTTATGAAATTCATTTTATGAATGGACCCAAGGGCCAAGCATCTTTGACCACAAATCTAGCATTGCCGGTATTTGTCTAAGAAAAAAAAAAAAAGTTGACGTTACAAGGGCTGGCTACCCTAACTATGAAGCAAATAGCAGCAGTTACCCAGTTTCAGGTTTACTAAGGGGAATTCAGTCTTCTATAAAAGGCATTTGTGTATAGACAAAGACAAGGTTTTGGACTGTGAACCACTTGGTTTCATTAGCAAAATTTAGGCAGACGTTTATAGCTGATAGTGCTGCTCCACATCTACTGGGAGTCAGCTAGCACAATACTAACACTTGCTATCATTAATCATTTTATAATAATATCCTAGAGAAAACTGAGACCAGAGGCTCAGCTTGTGGATAACTTACAAATACAGATTTTTCTCTTTGCCCCTACTCAGACCCTCCCCCATCAAACAGTGAAGAATTGCTTGTAATTGCCACATCATGTAGTTACCTTCCAGAGAGGTGCAATGCTGGAAACTCACCTGATTCCTTCATTGCATACAAGTAGATGACATAAGATTTATTTGGATACAGTGAGCTGTCAAACAGACAGAAGGGTTTTTCTAGAGCAACTGTAGAAAGAGTGGGATTGTTTTTAGCAAGTTGAGGGGCTGCAATCTGTGGCTTCAGGCTTTGATCTAGAAGAGAAAGTTTAAAAAAGGATGGAACAATCTTTATCCTCTCCCCCTGCAAGCTCTGACTCAAAAGGGAGGATCTGGCCGTGCTAACAAACATTAAAGCATAAAAGGGGGATGTGAAATGCAGTTGAGCAGGAAACAGTCTACCTGCCCTGTGTAAACTTGAGAGGCAGGGATTTTGCTTTAATGCAAAATGGGGAACCCAAGAATTTAGGGATGTACAAGATGTTGCTCCTCAAAACATACATGTCACAGGGCAAAGTCAAAGCCTCATTATAGGGGAGACTTGAACCTCTGTCTTTAGGGTCCCCTGTACAGACTTCCCCCCTCCAGTGGCAGCAGCAGAAGCAGCACAGTCAGTTCTTGAACCCTGCAGCAGTGAGGAGTCTTAATAAGGTTTTTAAGACCAGAGTTGTTAACGTGCAGAGTGAGAGATTTAGCAAAGCTTTACAGAAAGGAAAACTGTCTGGGAGAGGCAGTGGAAAGAGCAAGTAGTATTAAAGTTTATGTCAGACACTTTCACCCTCCCCACACAAACTCATCCCATCTCCAGTCTCCTGGGGAAGATTAACTAAAACCAGAGACATACAGCAGCTTTTCCTCCTTCCCAACCTAGCTGGGCTAGAGACACTTTAACAATCTTCCAGTAGAATACGTTTGAAGCCCTAAACTCCCCTCCCAGCACAGGTCCTAGAGCAAAGTTGACACCCAAGACAAAACAAAAAACCAGAAAAGAAACAGAAAGGGAAGAGATACAAAGAGTAAAGCAACAGAAAAAGGAGAAGATTGTAAACAGATGCCTCTTACCTGCACACAGCTGTGCCAAGCAGCAAAGGGCTAATATAACCCAAGAGTGGAACATGCTTGAGCCCTCCAGAAACCTGCCATGAAAGGAAAACAAATGCAGCCCCCACTGAAGAGCTCCCACATCCACTCCCTCCCTGAAGACAACCACATCTGCTGTGCACCTCCCTATATGCTTATTGCCCCTCCTGCTCAGGTGTCACCAGTCCACCATCTATTATCTGATCCCAGGTGAGGAAGGGTGCTGCAGCTCTGATTTCCACCTGATATTGGGTGCCATTGCAGTTCTCAGCAGTGTTGTGGGTGTAAAGAGAATTTTTCCCCCACCTGTGTCATTGGTAGGTGGCTTTGTTCTTTACCTTCTTCTGTCTAACAACTTTTGAAATCTCTCATGTAGGGAAAATTTGGAACTCAGCATCTGAGCCCTGCATCCAGTCTGCTGCATGGATGGTTCTGATTGAGAGCTCTAAATTTGGGCAGCCTTAACAAAGGTTAGAGTGGCCTTCTGAATTGTGTTTCCTGGGTTACATCCTGAAAAACATAGTCACACAGGGCACATTCAGATCACACAGTTGATTCAGCAACTACATGAAGAGGAAGGCACTGGGAAATTTGAATCTGACCTGTTGTACCAAACTGTTCAGCTGAGAATACTCTTGATGAGTAACGGCTATTACAAATGGTTTATTACATAAGAGCTCAGATTACAAAATTATTAATCATCCACTTAAAAGAAGCTGAGGGGAAAAATAAATATCAGCAAGATTTTACAAGATTAATCAGGCTAATGTGATGTCACTGCAGCAACTCCAGATTTAGACTAGTATCATTACATTTACATTACAAAATCCATCTCCTTTATGGATATGCCATGGGCCCCAGAAATCTGTTTGAAATATGTAATCAAACGATTATAATGCAATTTCCTCCCCATATGTGCCTCATTTTCTTTCAAATTCTGTGTGTCATCTTCAGTGTGTTCAGTTTGATTTTTTTCTCACACTGCTTTTGAGGGAGAGTATCGCATACAGGAGTTCTCTTAGATTTGCACTTCTGTAGAATAAGAATTAGTTGCATTATTCCTTCTCACTCCACAAACTTCTGCTAGCATAAATATACAGGTAAATCAGATTAAGCCAGAAAAGATCTTAACCTTCTGTCTTTTATTCCTAGGAATCTGATTTTTAGCATTTACACTATAGGGACTGTATGACTTGGTACTGATCTGATCAAGAGCTTTTATCCCTTAAAGCAATATAATAATGCACAAAAGCTGTAAGGTTTCTGACTCCACAGTAAAAGCAGAGCTTAAGAACAACAAGATCTCTTTCTCCATCTTAAAATCAAAACTTTCTCCAGTGATTGCTGTAAAATCAGATCCTGAATTCTTTAGAGAGGTAACTCTTCTAGAGCAATCAGCAGTGGCTTTTTTTCCCCCCCCTAAAGACAGAAAATAGACAAATTATGGACGCCAGGACATATTGCATGGCAGAGAAAAAGAAATGTTCTACTTCATGTCATGCAAGCCACTTGCATTTGCTACAAAATCACACAGAATCACAGAATGGCAGGGGTTGGAAGGGACATCTGGAGATCACCTAGTCCAACCACCTCTGACAGAGTTCTATATGAAAGTGCTTTTCCCTAAGGCACATTCTAAAGCATCAAAACTGACAACAGAAAAACTACTAGTTTTTTTTTAATCCATAGATGAAGGCCCAGATCACAAGATTTTTTAAAATTTATTATTTTAATTTTTAATTTTCAGATTCACAGCCATCACACACAATAAATTCAGCACTTACTACTCAGGCAAAACTCTGCATGGCCTTCCTGGAGTCTTGCCTGGATGAAGAGTGTGGCAACTGCTCCTTGGGCTACAGTCATGCCAACTGTTACTCAGGCAATTAATTTTACAATAGCCAGGAATATGACAATAGAGCTGCTCATCACAGAAAGTTAATCACCTTCAAAGTGGTTACAGGATGACACTTTGAGCCATTATTTTTCATGAGGCTATTTTTTAAGCCATCATGATTTACTTGAGTACAAGTCCAACTCACCAGACACAACAAGGAGGGTTGTGACGTTTTAAAATTTTTGGGTTTGTTCCATACTGAGAGGAATTTCAAACAAAAGGAGAAAATTAACATGGCAATAAATTTTCTCAGCTCCATCTGTGCTGGCAGATGTGTCCTAAATTAGGACCAGATCTCATCCTTGCTACACTTGTGTAAATCCATATTAATTCCACTGAAGTCAGGGGAGCTGGTCTGGATTTAAAGGATGTTACCATGAACAAACTTAACCTCAGTATAATTACAGTGTTCCCTGATGGAAGCATGAGAGAAGAAATCAGTGTGAATTCTTATGTCTTCATTTAAGCAACAAAGCCAATTCTCTTGTTCTATGTTGCTGTGTGGGCAATTCTGGAGTAATTTATAGAAGCCTCCAGATTGAGTTTGGACTGATGGCTCCCTGAGAAGAAAACTTGCCTGTAGCCTTGGCTTTCCAGGGCTATGTGAAGCCCATAAGGGTTTGAGGAGGATGAGATCTGAAGTCCTGAAAGGCCATGAAATGTTTGGAACCCTCCAGGATCTGAAGTCCAAACCTTCTTTAGGTTATCTGTGGGCGTAATGGAGATAACCTTCCACGCTCTGCTGTGCTCCGTCACTCTGGTCCACTGCCCAGGCTAAAATTTATAGGCCACTTGCTAGCCTAGCTCCATGTAGAGACATTACCTTGTTTAACAGAGATATCTACCAGTCAAGAGATAATCTAATCCAAAAGGTTAGAAAGATAAATAAAACTTAGAATCCATTTTAAATTATTTTTAAGATCCTCACTAGTTTTGTGCATAGCTATTATTGGCTTGTAATTTCCTGCAGACATCCTGCTGGGTGTAGGCCTTGAGGAATGAGCTGAAAGAAGAGAGGAGTAATGCCTTTATGAATTAATTTTTAAAACACATTCCAGGAATACGGGATATCTGGAAGATAACTCAGAGATGGTTAAAATAAGTTGATAAAACAGGTGATCAAGGTTTGGGAGAGTGGTAGAGAGCTGACACAAAAAATAGGGAAGTATAGAGGTGCAGCATTATAAAATATTGTGGTAGTGACGACAAGTTGGAATGAGAAACAATGGGAAAAAATTTCCTTCTGTCCAGTCACTGTTCTTCAGATGTGATCTGGCAGGAACTATAACCACCTCTACTGCTCAGCCTTTTGCATCATCTCGTCTGCAGAGGTTAACCAGAAGCGAAGCAGCTGTCGTACTGCTGTTGTTATAAGAACATCTGTCCATTTGAGAATGGCACTGAAACAAAAAACAAAATCTATTCCAAGAGGTTACTGATCAGCTACTACAGACTTCAGAAGTGGTGGTTCTGGGAGCTGGTATTAGTAACAGATTGACATAGGCAGTGTCTAGAAATCCAATCCTGGCAATGGAAACTTCCATCTCATGGTAAATAACTTTTAGTCACTACTGCATGGTATTTATATCACAAGGCTGCAGATAAAAGGCAAAAAATTCCCATTTATCCAGGGAGAAAACTCCTTACTGAAGCAGGAGGTAAAATACATTTGTGTCTCTCAACACTTCAAAGCAGTAGAAAATATCTGCTGCACAAAGGCCACACTGCCTGTACTGTTGTGAAGTTCTGAAATCTCTTTGATGTGTCTTTGGCTTCCTGGAGAAGTATTTCTGTGCTTCGTTGCTGCCACAAGGGGCATTTACTATCAACTGCAAAATCTACACACCTATTAACACAGCCTCAGAATTTATTTTCAGGGTCTCTTTTCCTCCTTTCCTAATAAAGTCCCTTTGCACGTACAGATTATGAATCTCTAGAAGAGCCCTGCAAACTGCTTTGTTAAAAAGGGCCTGGTGTGATGGAGATAAGCCCCATCCTACATGCACTCAGCACGGGAACAGGCTTATGTGCTGAGTGGGGGTCTGTCCCATCTGTGCACAGATCAGAGCAGCATGACTAACTGAGCCACTGATCTCCTTAAATTAGAAATCTTTCATGTGTCCATAAGGAAATATGAAGGCTCAGCTAGAAAGATGAGACCTTGGAACTTATTTTATCATCTGGTGACAATTAATTTTGTGCAAACCAGAGAGGTCAAGCAGGGGAAACATCAGGAAGGGAAAAATAACTTTCTACTTAAGAAATCAGGGCCATACCATTATCTAACACAAACTGGCATGGCTCCATTGAGGTAAATTTCTTACGAACAGAAGAACTGGTCCTTCTTGCATTCCCTTCAGAAATCACGTATAAGATCTTATCACTGCAGTAAACCCTGAACAATCCCAGAACACTGAAACATCTGCAGCTTAGAGGAGCCAGAGGTTAAACTGAAAGACCTCTTTGTTACACAGAAGTTATTGTTTTCTTTTCTGATAAAATGTCTTACTATCTACAGTTATCTGCTTGAACTTTCATCTCATACTGTTAAGAGCCACTAAGTACTTCTTTTCATGAAAGTCCTGAGTTTACTTGATGTCCCTAATAAAAGCAAGCACCATTTGCTGCAGCCTTCTCAGAACTGCCTTTTGTGATGGATCATCTGTGCCACACAGGTACACGTAAGTGGGTCCCACATTGCTTACAAAATGATAATATTTTCCTACTTCAGTGAATCCACTGTTGGTTGAGGGGCTTGTTCTTAATATAGTTGTAATGAAGAGTAACAATGCTGTAGAAGAGAAAGAGGAGAAAGTATCTTTGGTAATTCAGACTGGTTGGATAATTGTGTGTTGTATCTATGACAAAAGTAATATTGTTTTTGATGATGAATTAAGCAAGATGACAGGGGGTGGAGTTGATCTTCCTGGTCTGTGAAATGGCTGCATTCCATAGGCTGCAGTTTCTGTTAACTGGCTTTCTGCAAAGCAACTTGACTGTGTTGGCATGACATGGGTCAATGCAATGACCATCTCCCTGGCTGATGTGAGGAAGCAGGCCTCCTTAGGCAGTGGGTGTCATCCCTCACCTTTTTCCTCAGGTTGCTCTTGATTATTTGTATAATGGAGCCCTTTTCATTTAATTTTACCAGGTAAATAAAATTTAGCTTTCTGGTTTTGCAAGCAAGGATGAATTTTAATGACATGAAACTTGATTAATATTTGAGAAGGATCTCTCTGTAATGGATGAAGAGTAGGCCCCTTCCTCACTAAGATTTTTTAGGGCTTGGAATACCTCTCTAAATCTAGAGTCCTGAAATATGACTTCATGAAGCCAGTTAAATACTCTTGAGACTCAGCTGAACTTTGGTGCAATAGCTGTGGTTTTATATGAATATGAAGTACAACACAGCAAGGCTCCTGTAGTGATCAGCATGCCAAATTCCACTGCACTGAGACCAGGGTAAAAGTTTTCTAACAAAATGATGAATTAGGTCCATAATGTAATTAAAAATGGGAAAAGCTTTCTGTTAGGATTTCCTTACTCACTGAATTGTAAGCCACTACCCAGAAGGACAAAAAGTATATGCTTTTTTTGACCATAGTCTTTATGTTGTAGCTGAAATGCTTTAGACTAAATTCAGATAGATGCTCTTTGAAGTTAATCACCAGATAAAAAACCCTAAACCAGAACTAGCCTTTAAAAAGAGGTATATGATTCAGGTGTTGCTTAGTCTGGATCTTCATTTTTCAGTCAGTGTCACAGAACTACCCTGAAGAAGCCTTTGTGAAACCATCCTAATACACAGGTCACTGGTATTCCTCTCTGTGAAGTTTTAGGGTCAGGGTGGTCCACATGGTTCCAGTGCAGAATATTCAGGAAGGTGGAGTAAACTGTAAGTGTACGTGCTGAATGCCCATCAGCTGCTAGTTTAAATTTCTGTTCTAAACATCCATATTTCCAGTTACTTACACTAATATTGTTTGTTGTTTGACAATGTAGTTCTCTAAAGAATTTGCGTATAGGATCCTACTGATAAATTTTAAATGGCTCAGTTTAATCTCTACTCCTTCTCAGTATCCAAAGGATACAAAGTGGTGACTTTTTGTTCAACTCTTAATTGAATGGAAGCCAAGAGGAATACTGCCAGACCTGTACTGAGTTCTCTGTAAGTCAATGAGCAGCATCGAAAGGTTGCTTTTTTAGCGAGTTCATTCTCATGGTTTGATAACATGATATGCAGCAA
>JAVSBS010021354.1:0-37422 GCA_033124195.1 Coracias cyanogaster
GCGCGGTTTGTAGCCAAGAGGTGCCCCCTGGGGGCAGGTGGAGGACGAGGCGCTGGTTCCAGCCCAGTCCTGGCGGGTGCTTGGGGGCTGCGGAGGCCGGCACGCGGATTAAGCGGCAGGAAGTCACTGCGGCTGTGGGGGGGGGCGGGGAGTTCTGTAAATACCTGCGGGCTGGTTTGAGGACCCCCAGGGGCCATATCCGGCCTGCGGGCCATAGTTTGAGGACCCCTGGCCTAAACCTTCATACAGTTCTCAAAGGCATTAAATTAAAAATGTAAAGACTTTTTCTTTCTGTAAAATTTTGTGATCCAGAAGACAATCATGTTATGGAGGAGACTGGTTTTAAAAAAAGAAAAATGTTCTCAGAAATATATTCAAAATCAGAACAAGCAGTACCAAATTAGCAGGGATGCATCTTAAGTCACAATCAAGCATATTGGACACTACCACTCCTGTTTCACTGAAATGATTGATTTAGGTGGCTAGGTTCTCCTTGTCAGAGGATTGGTTTTTAATGTTCTTGTCTGTAGTTTTACAACAATAAAAATCATATGGTGTCCTGCCTGTCAGTGCTTTGCAATTATCCCTTGATGAAGGGATGGAGTGTACCCTCAGCAAGTTTGCTGATGATACGAAACTGGGAGGAGTAGCTGTTACACTAGAAGGCTGTGCTGCCATTCAGCAAGATTTGGACAGACTGGAGAGTTGGGCTGAAGGGAACCTCATGAAGTTCAACAAGGGCAAGTGTAGGGTCCTGCACTTTGGGAGGAATAACCCCATACACCAGTGGTTAGGGGTTGACCTGCTGGAAGGCAGCTCTGTAGAGAAGGACCTATGAGTCCTGGTGGACAAGAAGTTCACAATGAGACAGCAATGTGCTCTTGTGGTGAAGGCAGCCAATAGTATCCAGGGCCGCATTAAGAAGAACATGACCAGCAGGTCAAAGGAGGTTCTCCTCCCCCTCTGTTCTGTACTGGTAAGGCCACATCTGAAATAGCGTCTCCAGTTCTGGGCTCCCCAGTTCAAGGGTGACAGGGAACTACTGGAGGGAGTCCAACAGAGGACTTAATCACTGATTAAGGGACTGTAATATCTCTCATATGAGGAAAGACTGAGATCCCTGGGGCTGTTTAGCCTTGAGAAAAGAAGGCTGAGAGGGGATCCAATCAATGTTTATAAATATCTGAAGAGTGGGTGTCAGGAAGATGGAGCAATCAGTCTCTTCAACGGTGCCTAGTGATAGGACAAGGGGAAACAGGCACAAACTGGAACACAGGAAGTTCCTCAACATGAGCAGAAACTGCTTTACTGTGGGGGTGACAGAGTACTGGAACAGGCTGCCCAGGGAGGTTGTGGAGTCTCCTTCCCTGGAGACTTTCAAGACCCATCTGGACACATTCCTGTGTGACCTTGCCTAGATGAACCTGCTTTGGCAGGGGGGTGGGACTAGATGATCTCTAGAGGTCCCTTCCAACACCTACCATTTTGTGATTTAAAATAACAGAAGTGAGTAAAAATTGGAATAATTTTACCCTTTTAACCACACAGTAGCTCTCATTGCCAGCAGAAACAGTCATTGTTTTGGCTGTTGCCTCAATATCCATCTTCTGGTGCTATGAAAGGCGAAGCAAAGCAGGATTCACAGTATGTAAGCAAGCCAGGCTGGTCTGTGTGAATCTGTACAGAAGCGGTCAGCTCTGGGATGAGTGTGGACCTGCACTGTCCTGTCCATCCTGACTGAGACCTGTGTAGATTGCCAGTATGCTGGTTCTTGCTGAGGTTATCTAGATATATTGACTTTGTAGCCACAAATCTGGCTTTGAGGCTGCCTTCACATTGACAGGCAGCATAGCTATCTGTATTGAGACCCATGGCAGGAAGGCATGTAGGACAGTTGAGGCTTGCTGACAGTCCCTTCTTGGTAATGCCTAGGCCAGGACATGGGCTACATCCAGACAATATCTCAAGGAATTCCCTCAGAAAACCAGATATCTGTATGTCAGAATCAACACTGAATTTGCAGATAGTACTCATGGGCACACACAGAACATGGGCTTTGTATGTGAGAGGGATCAGGGAAGAGTATGCAAGCTGCCCTGATGTATACTGAAGAAGATACTTTTGTGATTTCTGAATATGTTTTCCTGAGATATGATGGCTTGTAACATTCCTTGATGATTTCAGCATGGTCTTGCACACTCAGTCCTGAAACTGGACAGTGCCCTTAAATCTGTGCCAAAGACATGAAGGATTTATAGCCACATAACTTTCTTCCTTATCTAACCAGATATGAGGATACTAGGTAAATACTAGATGGATACCAGGATTGATTGGTTGATTTGTTTTAGGCCTGTTCTTCCAAAAGGAGTAAGGAGTAGCTAAGGCCTCTGTCCTTCCAGTTCTGTTTGCCAGCACCTCTGTTACCTCCTTGTGGTAGGAGAGAGAGTGTGGGTGTTCTGCTGTCAGATGTTGCTGGGCCCTGGAGGGAAGGCTCATGATGCTCTTACTGAGAGCCTGAGATGGAGCTCCATATTCCATGGCTGTATGTATTGTTCTGGTCAAAGCTCTGGTTCTGCAGTGAGAAAGCTGCTTCTTTGTCTCCTGCTGCCCTCCAGGTCCCTGTTCTGTCATGTCTTGCTGTCCCCAATAGTTTTTGACTCCCCAGGCCTATGGTGCCTAGAATGAGAGCAGTAGCAGGGTCCCAAGGGTGTTACAGGCAGTGCAGTTACTGATTACTGTATGTGTTCTTCCTTTTCTTATTTTAAAACTGGGAAGAATCAAACAAGCTTTAGTTTAAAAACTAATCAAAATCACCATTGATTGAGTGCTACAAAGAAATACAGGGCAAAGCTACGTAATCATATTCACCCTCCTCCTTACTTAGAAGACCCACCAGGAACCAAATGTGCACCATGGTGGTATGCATCAAGCTTTACTTAGTTATCACTAGTCTGCTATTAGAGGAACGCGTGCATCATACTTCCTCTTTTGCTAACACAGGGAGCACACCATCACAAATCCGTTACAGCTCAGGATCTGAAACCACAACGTCCACTCCCTCTGCATTTCAAAATTCTTTTTAAGATAAGTCCTGCCTGGTGCCACGTGGTGAAATGTAGACATTGCAGCAGCACTTTTGTACCGTGGAGAATGAAGCTAGAGGACAAGCCAAGTGTTGCAGGGTGGCTGGTCGGTTTTGATTTTGCCTGAATAGGTGTAGTTTGTATTTCTAGCAGTGTGGCAGAACTTGACATGGAATTGCTCAGGTTTCTTTCTTTCTTTTATTATGAAATTGCTTTAATGTTTCAATGGAGTTTTCTCATAAGCACCTTTCTTTTCCAGATGTTTCTGACTATTAAATGCAGGGTTTGTCCATGTTGAAGTAGTAGTAGTTTAGCTATTTCAGAGTAAGCAATGCTAATAGGCAAGTGGTGGTGTGTAAAAGTCAGCATTTTCTGAGTAAAGCTCAGGTGTAGTGTATTTAAGCATGCTGCCTGTCATATGTGCTACCCATGGTTTAGTTCAGGGATGGTAGTAGTTATACTCATGCCCTTTCTCAGTTTGAGGATTCGAGGATCCCTGATACTGATTTTCACTCTTGGCTATTTCACAGGCAGTTTTCTTGTTGAATGTCAGTACTCGCCTGAGCTATGAGGGAAGTAGAAACAAAATCAATCTGTTCTGCAAAACCCTGCTTGATGCCACTTACAGTTGAAGCCCTTGATCAGAAACCGTTTTGAAAAATTGTGATCACAGGGTTCTCTTATGTTCCATTCCGTATGTTTCTGTTTCTTTTCAGGGAAGGATCATGTTTGCAGATTTATTGGCTGTGGAAGGAATGAAAAATTTAATTATGTGGTCATGCAGCTTCAGGTGAGTTCTGTGCTACCCTTCTCCCTCAGTCCCATGGAGATGTCATCACAGGGAAGGATTTACAGTGAAAGAATAAAGCCAAGCACTGGCATAGAGATTTGGTTTTACATAGAAGTGGGTGGAATGGCAGACAGTGAGAAGGAGTGATGTTGCTGTGATATCCCTTGGGATGGCTCCAGTTGTCAAAATGCACTAAGATATTTCATAGCTTTGCTTTTTGGTTTAAGATGGCTTTCTGTCAATTTTCTGGGGAAAGAATTGAATTCAGAATGCTCACAGGAGCTACTCACAATGTCGTGTAGCAGTGGCAGCTGTTTGAAATATCTCTCCAGCTGAGCTCTGTGATGCAGCATTCAAAATTTGTGTCTTGCTATCAGTGCAGTGGGGAGCCAATGGTGTCACACCAGCAGCACAGTCTTCACAATGAAATGGAGTGATCTCTGGCTCCTTTATCTCTACTAAGCTCAGCAGTAGCTTGGCTTCTGCTGTGAAAGTGTTTTCTCCTGTTTGAACACTGCTGGTATGACTCAATGAGGGTAAGTACTTGGGTAGCTAGCACATGATGACTGTACACAGCTGGCTGTACACAGCCAGCTACTCCTATCAGAGTTAGCCAGCTGGAGTCTTACATGGGTGTCTACACAAGCCGCAATAACAGCAGGAGTTGCAGGGACCTCTGCATGGTTCAGCATGAAACTTCACCAAGAACACACATATAGTACCCAAATACGGTGGTACTGTCATGAAAACAGCTTTCTTTTTTATGAAAGCAGCTTTCTTTTACAGCATACAGTCACAGGAGAGGGAGTTAGAGAGGACCAAGTGGGAAGAGATGGCTGAGTCAAAAATACATGGAAGAAAGGCCTTTAAGGAAAGGGAGATTGTCCCTGGTTCAAGTGGAATACTTTGAAACTAGAGGTGCTTTTTTTTGACACAGTTGCCTTGGAAGCCAGCCTATTTTAGCACCTAACATAAGAGTTGGCAGGGAACTTCTCTCTCTTGCAGCTTCTATGATCTGGGCTTTGCTGTCCAAAGTACTATATGATGATGCAATATAAGCCTACACTTCCCCTGAAAAGCTTACAGCTCATGTCATGTTTCTT
Organism: Coracias cyanogaster; assembly: GCA_033124195.1. NCBI lineage: Eukaryota > Metazoa > Chordata > Aves > Coraciiformes > Coraciidae > Coracias > Coracias cyanogaster. The sequence continues at coordinate 4,977 of JAVSBS010021354.1, forward strand.
TATGTATAATTTGGGTGACAGAACATGCTGAAGGAAAGCGAGAGGGTTGAAGTACTCAGTAATGAGAAGCAAGCAAGCTGCTGCATAAACTGGAGGGTTATTTTTAATTAGTGAATGGTGAATGAAGTAAAAGAGACACCATCAAACCCCAGTATTTCTTTAAAATACACTTCTAATTCTTTTAAAGTGTAGTGTATAAAACCAGTAAATTATTGGTGCTTGCGTTTGCCTTTTAGGCACTGTTGATATCCCAGCTGCTGTTACAGATAGAAAAAACCTTTTGCTCTCTAACCAACCAGGCTATTGCTGCTGCTGCAGTGTGAGTGTGAATATGATGGTTGGAAGAGCTAATGTGGAGCTCATAGAACAAGAAGGCTTCCAACTCCCCAGTCCTGTCCTTAGCAAGCCTGTTGAAGATGATTGTAGCTTGAAAAACAACTTATTTGCACAGAATCTCTTACTTTCTAGCCTGTTCTTGACTATGTAGCTGGGTTCATAGAGTATGCTGAGCTAAAAATAATTTCATTATTTGCAAATGAAGACTTTGATACTTAAAGCATTAGCTAATTTACACCATCGCTCTTCAGGCTTAATTTCTCCTTCGACTTCAAGTTCTGCTGAGACATGATTTATCATACGTCCCTCTGACTGTTGTGTACTGCAGTTCTTCCTTTTTATTCAGTCTCTAGAACAGAGGCTTCCACTCTAAGCTTTGCAGCTCATTGCATCTGACTTGTTCCTTAGCCAGCCTGATGGTGTTTATTTGGAAAACCTACAGTCTTTTCCTGAGGGCAGTATTGGATATTCCCATGCCTTGGGTTGTTTCTGGAGACCAGGTGTCTGAGACCGTCTCCTTAGCCAGTTGATGTCCAGGGAACCACTTCACAGTGGAAATAAAGATTTGCTGTCAATTCAGTAACCTGGATCTTTCAGGATAGCAATGACAAATCTGTGCTGCATCTAGTAAACTGTCACAGAAATTAAGAAAGATAAGCACTAGAGAATTAGCTTAGACTTTTGTTCATGCTAAGGAGCAAACCTTGGCCAGTTGCTGTGGCTTGGCTGTATCTATATTAGCTGACCTGTATTGAGTGTGGTTGTTCAAGGGACCAGAGCCCTGAAGTAAAACAAACAAATTTCAGAGACTAATTAAACACCAAAAGAGCCAGTTGCAGTTGGTTCCTTAATATCCTCAATATCTGTAAATAACTTGAGAACTGGAAAGAGGTGGATGAATAGATGGCATTTCACTGGTCTGGAAAGCAATTTGTGTTTTCTCATCAAATGTTTGGAATCTTTTATATATCTTCTGCTGTGAATTTTCTTTGAATACTTCTGGACTTGTATTATAAATGCGTGTCTTTGCAGAAGCAGAATCAAGAGATTCTATAGTATAGTAACATTTGTTCTGGATGCATGTTCTGGGAAACAGTGGACTCATATTCCTAATGTTTTTGATCACTAGATAAATGCATTAGTTCTGTGGATTAGAGGGGTACTCTGTCATAGAGTATACTCATTTTAACGCCACCTTCTTTACAAATCTAAAGATATATAGACAAAACTGAGATGACACATCAAAGAACACTGATTCTTCTGGTATTTAGTCTTTTTTTTTCCCTAAATTGTCTTTATTTCATGCGCAGCTGGTAGACCTTTTTTTCCTCAGAAGTTTAAATAACTGGAGGTGAATCACCAATTTCTTTAATAAGTATTTTTTAAATCAGTGGAAAAATCCTGCTTTCCTGATTTTGGGTATGATCTTTTGATAGACAGCTTTCCCCATTGTGGTGTTGAGACAGGAATGCTGACCTGAGCTTGAGCCAGACAGTTGTGTGCTAGGGAGTTTCTGATTAAACTGCTTCTGTGAGGTAGTGGCTTCATAACTTGCTTATCGTATTTGTACTGCTTTAATCTTTACATGGTTCAGAGAACAGTCAAAGGTTGTTCTTAAATCAGCTTCTATATAGTCTGGGTTTAACAGTAAGAAGATGCTGGACTCATACAGCCTGAGGCACTGCTATACGTGCCATGCCTATTTCCCAAATAATACATCAGCTGACTTCCCAAGATAATGATCTAGTATCTTCTTATCAGCAAACATGTCACTTAAAATGAAGTCTTGGAAGATCATATATAACAAGTAAAGCAGACATATGGTGAGCACCTGTCTGATGAGCTTTTTTGCTTTTTGGGAGGATGCAGGTTAGAACTTGCAGTTGTGAAATGGTGTGTTTTGATGTGATAGTTTAAGTGTTCTATTGATTGTTTCAGGGCAGAAATCTTGCAGATCTCAGAAGGAGCCAGCCTCGAGGGACTTTCACGCTGAGCACAACGCTGCGATTAGGCAAACAGATCCTGGAATCAATAGAAGCCATTCACTCTGTGGGATTCCTGCATCGTGACATCAAGCCTGTATGTTGTTTTGGAAATTTTCCTTTTGGTTGTATGTCTGTCTGCTCTCTTTGGGTTAAGAAAGACAGTCTGAATATGGGAAGATCTCAGTGTAGGCATTCAGGCCTCCTTGCACACTCCCACTGTCTGATATATTGGCTATTTTCTAGAAGTACAGAATAGTAATATAGTATTGTCATTCCTTTAAGTGCATAGTAAACTCGTTTTTATCAGCAGAGGCTGCTTCGCAGTTGGTTGGTAGCTGTAAGTCATATTTGTACCAGTCAAGATCACATGACAAAACCACCTAATTTTGAACAATCATTTGTAGTCCAACCAATTATTAGTATAAAAGGGGTTCAGAAAGGATGTCTTGCTCTATGACCCATCACTTAAATAAATGCTGTTCTATGTATTTGACGTAGCTGAAAAATCCTTTTGATCTTTTCTGAGCAATTGCCAAAAAAATTGGAGCACAGCTTCCAGTGTTGGAAACACGGTCATAGTGTTGGTCATCTGCCTAGGCGTGGCACAATACTTCCAATTCTCCCTGTAGAAGCCAGTCTCACTCCTGCAGCTCTTCACTACTTGACCTGAACGTTTATTGCTACCCCAGCCCTGAGACCATCTTTTGCAGCACAATAATTTGCTGTTTTTGAAATCAGATGGTCAACTTCAGATAAAAATCAGTCACTAAAGCAACCAGCCACAAATCTTTTAGCAGTCATCCATTATGGTAAAGAATATATTTTTAAGAAGGGGTTTAATAAAGAGCTGCTCCATTTGCTTGTTGTCGGTTTATTTACTAAGAACCAAATCCAGTGGGTTTTTTAGATGTCTGTTCAGATAAATTTAGGTGGTGCAGTACAGCGGATGGAAATTCCGAGAGTTAGGGCAGAATAAGGCATGCTGGCAGCTGAACAGCCAACAGAAGCGGTTGTCAACAATAACTCCAGCCTGTTATGCAAGTGATGGAGCTCTCACTGCAGAGCTAGTGGTGTTAAATGTAGCTAAGCTAATGCGAGTTTTAGTTATTTTGAGACTCAGTCACTTATCTACAAAGTGAGCTTATTAACATGGCAATGATTCTCTAATAATTCTTAAGATACATCTTAAAATTAATCTCTTTGATTTATGTTTCCACTAGAGGCATGTGGGGCTACATGACAAAGTTTGGTCAACAAATGGCCACTCTTACCCAAGTTTCTGGTACAAATTTATTTATATACCTATGTATTTATTTATTTATTTGTCTAGTCCAATTTTGCCATGGGCCGCTTACCTTCAACATACAGGAAGTGCTACATGTTAGACTTTGGTCTGGCCCGTCAGTATACCAACACTACTGGTGAAGTCCGGCCAGTAAGTAAATTTTAAGTAATTTTTTTCTACTTGTTCACTGCTTAGGCATGGAAAGGTTTTGTGATTTTGTTTGTTTTGTGGTTGTTATGCTTGGTCATTATATTGGACTGCATTTTCTGCAAGGTGAGAAGCAGCAGGCGGCGTCAACTGAGTTGAGAATCTAATAAGGGATGCTTGCTTTTATCTTACAAGGTGTGTGGTGCTTTTTTTTTTTTTTTTCCTTTAGGATAATCATGTTTTCCACAGGCTTGAAATACTGAGCACATTATGGCCAAACACAGAGGGTGAGCCCAGTGCTGGCCATGTAACTTCTGTAGGCCCAGAGGACTGGTCTAGTTCAGTTCTCTGCGATCTGGGGAACCAGGTCAGTGCATTCCTAAGGCTTTTTATGAAAAAGGTGCTGGAAGTTTAAGGCTGACCTGACCTCTGAGACTGAGCTTACTGTGAACTGCAACCAATAATGACATTCTCACCCTTGCCTGGCTTTGGTTTTGTGTATATTGCCCCCATCCACATTTCTTAGCAGGACTGTATCAGTGTGCCTGCTTGGAGGGAGGTAAGGGCAGGGGTCATAACATGACCACATGATGTGTGTTATCTTCAGTCCTTTTACCAGTACTCTGTTATCTGGGGTCACTCATTAAGCTTCAAATGCTCTAGGTATGAGTCAGAGAGCATTTCTAGATTTCTTTTGGAACACAGCAGTGAAAGCTCAGACAATCTCTCTGTTTATCATCTAGGCTTATACCTTTTGGTCTGCACATCTTTTCCAGATACAAGATAATTGTTGATGCAGAAAATGTTGACAATGTGAGAGCTAAATTCAGAGACTCTGTAGTGCAGGATATGGTTGGGGAGTGGGGAGAAAGCAAAGATCAGTGAGCAGATTTTGTCTTTAACAGATTAACACAGCTGGGGGATTTTCCTTGTCTTACGAGGAGCACCTGAGGGAACTGGGATTTTTTAGCTTGGAGAAGAGGAGGTTGAGAGGAGACCTCATTGCTCTCTACAACTACCTGAAAGGAGGTTATGGTGAGGCTGGCGTTGGTCTCTTCTCCCGAGTAACTAACAACAGGACAAGAGGTAATGCCCTCAAGTTGCACCAGGGGATGTTTAGATTAAATATTAGGAAGAAGTTCTTTACTGAAAGAGTGGTTAGGCATTGGAACAGGCTGCCCATGGCAGTGGTGGAGTCACCATCCTGGAGGTGTTAAAAAAAATGAGTAGATGTGACGCTTCGGGATGTGGCCTAGGGGTCAGGGAAATGTTGGACTTGATGATCCTAAAGGTCTTTTCCAACCTGAATGATTCTGTGATTCTTCTATTTTTTTCTCATTTTTTTAATGTCTTCTCACTTGGACATTGCAAGCCTTTTCTTTTTAATTGCAGGTAGGAGCAGCTCCACAGATTATGTCTGCATCTTATTCTTAAAAAGACACACTCTATGTACTACTGGTCTTCCTTGTCAATGCTGTTTAGTTTGGGGACAACCCTTCTCCCTATTGCCCTTTTCAAAATGCAGCCCCACTCCTTTGCTCTTTCTGCAGTCAGAATTCAAGCCCGTTATGGATTGAAGCTGCCATTGGGTTTTCTACAAAATGTCTTCCTTGCTTCAATGAAGCAGCTATGTTTTATGTCCATATTTCAAGTCCCATTGTTTGAACACCATTCTTTCTTTATAAGCTGTTTATGAAGCTGTTTTTTCCAGATGTCTCTTCGTTTGGCTTTTCTCTTTTCTTTCTCCCACTCGTTTAAAATTACTTTGCTTCTATTTTGCTGTATCCTTAGAGAATACTTTCAGGCCTTGATTTTGGAAACAGTGCTACATCCAGCCTTGCTATTTTTTTAGAGCAAAAGATTCTTCAGCTGTGTCTCGAAAGCTGTGTCCTGCTTGCCCACCCCGTTACTGTGGGCAAGGTGGGGCTTTGTTAGGATGCAAGACTCTGAGAAGGTCAGTCTTAATTCTGGTCATTCTGGAAGTTTGTTGCTAGCTGGCCGTGGGTGGATCTCACAGAATGACTAATGACACATACCTGAAAAAGACACAGGGTGCCCCAGACGGGTGCGAGTATGCTCTGCTGAAAGTGGTTTGGGATGTGGGAGGATCGTATGGGGTAAAGCCTTGTGTGCCTAATGTACATATTCTTCCATGCAGCACTTCAGGTGCTTTTTGACAAAAATGATACAATTAAAAATACATATATTTATACATATTTCAATCCCTTTTAACATTATGTTATAGTTACTGTTTGATCCTTTTGTGTTCCTGCTGCCTACCACTGTTGAGTCCCACTTAGCAGGCTGAGACACTTGCCTGGAGAAGCATGCTGTGATTGCTCCCCAAATGATGCACTGAAGATTAGGAAGGAGATGGGGGTGAAGGGTGGTATGAAGACAAGTGAAATAAGATTTCAGTTTTTGTTACTTGTTTTTTTTCTTTAATTAAGAACTCAATCTTTTATTTCACCAAAGAGATTATTTCAGGGCTGTAAGGGAGAGTCTTCTTTCTCCATTCTCTTTCAGTTCCTTTATCCATGAAGAATACAATTCCCAGGTTTATGACATGATCAGCCTGAGCCTAGTTTTGGTGTGAATCGGTTCTGAGGTACAATGCATGAGATAGGTAGAGGAAGGAGCTTGCTTTCTCTTTTTGTGTGAATTTTGCTTTCAGTCATATTTGTATAGTAACAGCAGAGTTTTCTGCTCAAGTAGGTTCTGTGCAGTTTCCTACGGTTTCAGAAGCATTGCCATACTTTATCAATAATACCATAAAAATATTTGCTGTTTTCACATCTGCTGAAATTCATAACCTCAGTCTTGCTTGTCAGCTTTTCAGAAAGACTCTGAAGACTTGCTAATAATACAGATAATGGACCTGGCCTTTAGGATGCAAACTAAACCCACTGATTTTGTTTTGTTTTTTAATTTACCTTTTACCTTCTTATTTTTGGTTACTTTTCTATTTTGAAAAAGGGAAAAGCCAGTGATTATCTATAGCAAAATCCTCTATAAAGCTGTGTTGGCATTGATTTTCTCTGTTTTTTTATGTGCAATTCACTTATGCTAAACAATAAATTTTTTTTATGTTAAAAGGCAAGGAGCTCCTTAGTAGGCAGATAGTATAGGCTGTCACTATCAAGGTCTCATTCTAATTTTCTAGAGGCTGATTAAAGCTTTGAGTTGAGATAATTTCTACTCTCCATTATCTTCATTGAGCATTAGCTCCTCCATCCTCAGCTGTTACCACTCTGGGTTTCCAGACATGCTTTCAAGGGCCACCGCAGTACCTAGGGAGCTGTTACTCTGCTAAGCTTCTGATGAGTATGAGGTATTTGGTTTGCATGTTTTTACAGAGGCTGCTTGACAGTTCAGTTTGATTGCTCAGCATTTGTAAAGTTATGGGCCACTTAACTAAATCCAAATTTACTCTGAATCTGAATTTATTCTGTGCTTCTAGGAAAACAAAACTGATCTATCTTATGTGGGATGCTAATATTAGCACAAATGCTGCTTTCTGGAGAAAAGCTGATGTCACACAGTATTGCTTTCATGGGAACAGTCTCACCCCTCCATGACTTGCCCCTTGCCAGATGTTGCAAAATCTCCTGGATAACAATCTGTAGGAACTTATATTGCAATATAAAGATAGAAGAGGATTGGATTTGGAAGGTGTGTAAGGAAGTGTCAGCAACAATTTTTCCCCTCTGTTAGCAATCGGGGGAACTCAGCTGTTCTCGGGAAGGATTCTGGCTATCCTGATTAACAGGGCAGGTTGCTAGTGCAAAAAAAAAATGTAATCTTTCCAGAGAGTTTTGTTTTCAAACACTTGGGAGGACAGGAAAATGAAGGAAAAGAGAAGCAGCTTGGCAAAACTGCTAGAGGAGATGCTGATCTATTTACTGCCCCTCAAAGCCCCACTGTCTCTTGTTTGAAAGGTGGCAAATACTGGTTAAGATCTATGATCTGTATTCAGCAGGGTGTGTTGGATCTGGGATTTCAGATTTTTCAAGGGAGCACTGTCAGTGATAATTCTCAAAGTATTCCTGGTCCATTACCCTTAGTAACATCTGCTGGTGCTCAATATTTAGATACATACTGAAACAGAGAGTGCCTTCTTTCACTAGCAGTCCTTTTGCCTCAAAGAGGGACCCATGGTTATGGAAGCCAAATCCCTGTCTTTGATAGTTAGCTGTTGACTTGCAGGATGCCTTGACTTTTGCCAGAGTCTTTCCCACTCACTGGCAGGATTTAGGAGGACAGCATCCAGGCTCCCATGCCCCCAGATTTGTAGTCACTCTTGAGTATACTCAAGGTCACCCCTTGAAAAAACTGGTGCTTTTTTGGTCCCATGAATGAGCAGCAAGGGTTAATACTTAGAGGGCCATAGAAACCTTGGTAATCTGTCCTTATTATCCTTATCCAGGCCCCCAGCAAGCCACAAAGCTCTTGAGACACCAAGTCAAGCCAGTAGATGGGGCTTCCATTTTCTGCAGGAAGGAGTATTCAGTGACGATCACTCACCTTTTGCTTCCTGGTATGGACATTTGATTCAAGGTCAGCTGGCTGCCCTGACAAGTCTTGTTCCTCCTCACCAGTTCCCACGTTACTAAATCTATTCTGCAACTGCAGATCTGCATGTGGAGCCTCTATTCTGCTGCTAGAATTTCTTGGGAGCCTCCATCTGTTGCTCTGTTGAGCATAACTGCTAGTTGTCCCTTTTTCCTTGCATTGCAGAGTTCATGATCTTCACTTTCAGATGATTCTGTTATCTCTTGTTCGCCCTCCACTGTCTGTTCACCTCCTTTTCCACCTCGCCGCAGCTCCTTCACCTGGCAACTCAACATCTCAACCAGAGTATTTCTCTTTGAAATGAGGGCACTGCAGAGACACCTCTCTGCAGCCTGGTGTCGATGGCCACATCCTTCCTTTGGGGCTTTCTCTGGGTTGAGGTCTCCAATGTGCTAAAAATAATTGCATCAGCCCATGCTGAAGACCAGGCCCTGTGGCCCATCGCCACCATCACTGCAGCCTCAGACAGACCCCTGCTGTCCTGAGCAAAGTTTCTAGGCCCCTTTGCACTGTTGTTTTGCTAACTGTTGGCACAAATGCTACAGCTCTGTTAGTTGTCAGTTTACTGAGCTGCTTGTAAATATCATAAATAGAGGGGAAAAAAACTATATCAAAATTTTAGTGCTTTTCATGCCAAATTTTTTGTTAAACGTCAAGAATCTTAGAGTTAAACTTTGATCTAAAAGAAATCATGTTCTGAATTTGGCTGATCTCAAGTCTTAAAACACAACTTTGACCAGTTTGTATCATAATGTTCTTGTTGTGTGCAGGTCGTGAGAGGGTTTTTTGCCTCTTAAAGAACAATGTAATTCCCACCACTGAAATCAGAGAGAAACTTTGTCTTTTGCAGTGTAATTTCTTGAAGTGTGGACTTTCTCAGGGGTTGATGTTTTTGAAATGTTAGATGTACTATATGGACTAGGTTGCCCTTGTCTATATGCACAAATGCTGCAGAGAATACTGTTGGTAATACACTACTTTCCCTTAGAAAAGCTGTGTAGGCTTTTCCTAATTACATCCCAGCTAGCCACATATCTACTCATTTTGTCCTTTAGGAGAGTTTCAAGTATTCACTCTGGCGTGAGGGGTCTGAATCCACATTATACCTTTTAAAAATTAGTGTTGCACATGCCAGATTAAATGGGATGCAAAGGGACTACATCTGCCCAACTACATGTACCCTACCTGTAGGATATGCAGAAGCACCCTCTTTAGACTGGAGGCAGGTTACCAGATGAGATGCATGGAGCCAGTGGTGCAATCGTTATGTTCCATAATGGAATAGGATGATGATAGCTACAAAACTTTTTTTAGTACCTTAATGAGATAACAGTTGATGCATAAGGTACTACCTATCCGTATTTGGAGAAGGTGTTGCAGATCTGAATGGTATTCAGAAAGCGGTAATGACAAGTTCACGTGAAGGGGGATCAAAAAAGATTGTGATTATAACCTGAGCAAGAAGAAAAAGAAAAGGAATTTTATAATATTCTGTCAAATATTATAAAGTCCTGAGAAGCAAATGAGAGAGCCTCTGTTCTCTTTAGGTCCATAGGAACAAGATATTCAGTGAAATAGTTGATAAATTTAAACCAGTAAAGGGATGCATTTGTTCATGAGGCATCACTTGCTACCACAGGTAGTCAGCATGCATTGGGAAGAGTAATACAGCACAAGTGTACAAGTCAGACGCTGGTCTAAATAGCAGTGTCTGCTGTGGTAAATGTAAGGACCAGCTATTGAAAACAGGGGGCGAGGATATAAACTGGTAAGTGAAATTGTGTGGAGATAAAAACTGATGCTCATGGTGTGTTTGGATGGGCAGAGGACAGTTCTAATTTCTCATATATGATAGTGGCCTCTGACCTGACTTGTATCACTGATAACTTGATATTATGGAACAGCTTCCTGAAAAATATGAGTTTGGTACTCAACAGCTGTCAAGAAGGTGCTCAAATGTCAGAATTCATCAGGAAAGGACTACAAGACAAATCAGTCATTGTTCTGACCCTTGATGAGACGGGGGTCCCTTCTGAGTGTTCTCATAGCATACCTGAAGGAAAACTCTAGACTGATCTGAGGTGGACTGAGTATCTACTGGCCTTGTTTGATCAAGAGCCTTTCTCTTTGTGTTGGTCATAGTGTGATGCTAGCCAGCAGTTGTGGTTATAGGCCAATCCGTGCATTCCTGAATTCAGTTCCAGAATCATGCTCCCGACTCCAGTTCCCATCTGCTGCTGACTTCAGTCTGGGACTTCCCCAGTGCCTGCTCCACAGCATCAGTGGTGACAGTGATGTAATTGCCATCAGGGGGGTTGTGTTCAATATTAGTTTTATATATATTTGTATATAATTCATTTTGTTGTTACTATTTCCATTAAAGCTTTTCTAGTTTTCTTTTCAGTCCATAAGTCTTTCTCCCTTATTCCCTTTTTGTTCACCTTTGGGTGGGGAGAGGGATTAATAGAGAGCATCTCTTATTTGTCTAGTGCAGAGGTCCTCAAACTACAGCCCGCGGGCCGGATACGGCCCACCAGGGTCGGGCAAGCTCAGTCAGCAGCCTCTGGACTGTGAAGTCCAGCCAACTCGGGCAAATCGCCAGAGCCCCGGCACAGCAAAGTTCCTTCACTCCCTTCTGGCCACCCTTTCCAGACTGCGTGGCCGGGCTGAGGAAGGGGGTGGCGGCATCAGCGAGGTGGGCCCCCTGACAGTGTCTGAGGGACAGTGAACCGGCCCTCTGTTCAAAAAGTTTGAGGACTCCTGGTCTAGTGGCTGGCCAAGCCCCAACACTTGGCACCTTCTGTAACAACTTTGATATTACAAGATACAGTGAGCTTTACTAGGGTTTTAACTATTATTTCCTCTACACACAACCTTCTGCCATGGCTCAGATAGGAACATGATCAGTTTTATTCACTAGGATGTCCTGGTTGTACAATCTACCTTTGCTGTGCAGCAGTATAAGCAGTCAGTGCTGATGCACATCTTAGAACAACAGAGCTAAGCAACCATGGAATGAATTTAAAAATTAGGGGTTTTAAATTTGTAGAATTATCTTCCATAGAAAGTGCACTAGTAAAAAATTTAATTGTGCATTAATTTTTATAGCAGAGAGCTGGACTAGCAGATATGTGTTTGATACAGAGAACTAAGGCTGAGAAGAAAATTTGAACTTGGTGGGGAAAATAAACATAAACATTGCTGTACAGATAATATGATAAAAAACATACGCTTGTATAGTGGCGGTGTTCTGAGTCATTACAGTCTTCTGTACTAATGTAGGCCAAGTTTTGGACAATAACTCCTTGATCATTACTGGTCTTTGTTCAGTTCTGCTAGTTTTGCTACTAACGTGTAATACAGAAAGCACTACACTTTTCCTTTGTCTGTGACACCCTGTCTTCAGAAACATATTCCTTGTGGTTCAACAATATTAATTGAAAGTGGTCAAGGGTTTAGCAGCTTGGTATTAATTATTTATTTGAAAATAGAGGAGAGGCTGTGTTTTTCCTGGAGTCTCTCTCCCATTGCAGGATCTGACACAGGGCTGTTATGCCCAGCAAGCATTTTTTTAGCTTAGTCAGCTGCAGCCCATTGATTACATCTCCATCTCCTCGTGGCTCATACTGCACTGCAGTAGTTTGCTGTGCCATGCTGAAGATCTCTGTGAGTCAGTGGGCAGAAGGATGATGATATAGGCAGGACAGTGCATAGTCTATTTAGATGAGCATGAGGAGGGCTGCAGAAATGTGTCAAATAATTGAGAAAAAGGTATTTATTTTCTAAATGTCTGTGCACAGTGTTAAAAATAAAATTCACTGCAGTGAACAATGTATCAGAAAAGGAGAGTATGGTATTGTTTTATTATGAATAGTTTTTTCCCCTACAGATGAGCTGTAAAATAACACGAAGGATATTAACCCCTATATCCTGAGACCCCAAATATTCAAACATAAAAGTCCAGTAGCTTTTATACTTTCTTTATACTTGAAATATATGTAAAGCTGTAATGTCATGTAGGAGACCAACATTTTGCAGTGGAACAAACAGATTTGTGGAGCTGTAGTACTTGGAGTGCTATATTAGCCTAGGAATGGATATTTCTTTTGTCTTGAACTTTGTATTGTAAAAAGGTAGTCGGAGAAAAGGCTGAAAAGCGCATTGGTTCACACAGAGATGGGGAAAAGGAAAACATAGACCTATATTTGTAAAAAATATTGCAACATTTAATATATTCTAGAAATTCCATTTCTGTGAAAATGGGTTAGTTATAAAACAGGTCATTGTGAAAATTATGTAAAGGTTCTTGTTGTTACTTTCATTGTTGGCGTAGCAAATTTGGACTTGAGAAGGAGTTCATGTTCTGGTTTGAAACATTACAAGCAAGCAAGGACTCTTGTATCTTGTTACAACCAGCTTTTTCTCTGCTTTCCTCCACTGGAAGTCCTGGTTCAGTGAGGTGACCTCAGATCATCTACATCAGGTTGCTGGTTGTTTTATTTAGCATCTCTCTTGTTAGAGCTCTTGTGCTACAGAGGTGAGGGAAAAGGAAGGACAACTCAAATCCCATATATGCCTTCAGGGAACAGAGATCCTATTTTCTGAGTGCCTTTACTGGCAAGCTGCAGGGGCTATACAGTACATCTGAGTGTATCATTCCTTCTGCTTGATGCTGTTCTCCTTGAAGCTCTGATTATTCTTCCCACTGGGCTACAGAGAGAGGAAAAGAAAACTATTACTATGTCTGGTGGTGAGAGAACAGGGGCTTCACTCACTGGGCAAGTGAATGTTGAGTTGGATTGCAGGTCAAGTCTCCTTCTATCAGGTAAGTGCATTTGCTGCCAGGCTACATAGTGTCTGTCATACACTTTCTCCCTCTTGGTAATAAATATTTAATTATTCTATGTAAAAGGGATCCTTTCCAACATGGATGTTCTTAGACTTGCATCTCCCTGTGGCTTAGAGGTGTACTTTGGAAGTAGGGAGGTGGGGTTGTCATTTCTGTCCAAGGGGTGGAGAGATTTGAATTTAGCTCTGCTGCATCTTAGTGATTGCCACAACTTTTCTTTTGGTAGAAAAGGAAGTTCCCCCACTTTGTGTTACAGCAAATGAAAAACTTCTTTCTGACTTAGCAATCCCCATGCTTTCCACAGGTATACTCTGTGCTATTTGTTTCCCTATAGGACCATTCATGTAAGAAACACGAGCAACTCTGAGGCCAGAATTATCTTAAAAACCAAATTATAAGTTAATAACAGGAGTACAACTGGAATAAGCATTTGATTTAAAAATGCTCATTCTTAGCCCTGCTTATAATGTGAGAAAGGCATCCTCATCTCTAGCACAAGTTCTGGTGAAGGAATTGTGTGATGCGATGGTTGGCACGTTATGCAGAAAGATGGAATTATTACCTTGGTCATTTCTGATGTTAAAATTCATTGGAAGTTTTGAATTCTCCTGAAGTAAAGAAAGTAATATGACATTTTAACTCGTCTCCCTCAGGTATTTTGCTTTGGAAAGAATAATAGGTGACTGTTAAGTAACTTTCTCAAAACTGTATTTTCTGCAAAATCTACAGAATTCTTAAGACTTGCATATTTTTAGGGAGAACTGAGACTCAAGAAACTCCATTGGGTTGATTGCTTTTGCTTACTTGATATCTGTCGGAATAAATATCTTTAAGCTGAGGTCTTTCTTCAGTTTACTGATTTGAGTTTTAAGATTATATATGTTATAACATTAGCTCTTGCTTCTGATCAGAGTGACCCTCATGTTGAGTGGCCCTGTGTGATTGACATCTTAAGATGCAGTGACTGCTCATGTGGCCTAAAAGCAGCATTGACTTTCATTCTGCTCTCTTTCAAACCACTGTGCTGCATCCCACCAGAGACAGCGGAGACCTTGCTATTTCTCAGTGGACCGCTGCAGAAATCATCAGGGAAGGGAAGATGCCTGAAGCTGGCAGCTGTGAAGCCTGTAAAGTTGGCAAGCCAGTGATTATATGGAGATTGCTGGTGAGAAAGCAAGGTGGTGGTTGCAGATAAAGCCAAATATCTTGGGTGGGAACCCATGACAATTCAAATGGGGAAGGGGGACATCTCTGTTCATTTTTAGAAGTGTAGGCACTAATATTAGAATTTGCTCTGGGTGAAAAGGGCAAGAGATGAGAAAGAGCAAATCTCCTTGCTGGTTTTTACATCATTTTGATTGGAGGAAGAAGGGAGGTGTAGGTATCGAATCATTTTAGGAAGGAAAATCAAGGTAGAACCATACAACTTGACCTGTGGTTAGGCTGTATGCATCTCTGCTCTCAACTTTGGTTTTTATACTATTAGATGTGATATATGGGCTGGGGGAAGTTGTCTCTAGAGGGACCCCTCACACCACTTTACAGAGCACTCACAACCACACAGGCTCACTCAGTGCTTTGTGTCTAAATGAAACCAAGTACCTCATGGACCAACAACCCTGGGAAGGATGCTGGGAGATGGCGACAGCTAAACAAGAGACTCGGGTTTCTGGAGGAATACAATATTGAATTGGTTTTTTAATTCATTTCTATTTAATTTTTTTCTCATTTTGTTGTTTTTTTTATCATGTTTTTCTTTGGGTTTCTCTCTGTTTTACAGTTCTTTTGGGCTCTTCTTTTGAGGCTGTGTTTGATGCGTTGGCTTCCCATCCGCTGCTCGTAACCATCTCTGCTATGAGTTGTGAGTGAGCCATCACCATGCTTCTGGGTTTTCATTTTGTTTTGTGCTTTTGTTATATATGGAAGTCCAAATTACACCTGGTTTTCTTTTTTTCCCTCATTATATGTTTGTTTTTCAGCTGGATTGTGACAGCTACCTAAATGTGATGCAGAGGCCTAGAACACTTGGGATTCTGCCTGAGGGGCTGGCAGGCATTTGGGTGGTGCCAGAGACTGTGATTTTATCACTTCTGTGGTTTCAGAGGCAAGAGGAGGGGCGTTCTGTTGTCTTACACTTTTGGCTCCAGCTCTCTCTATTAATTTCTGGCTCCCCATTGGGATAAAATTATGTCATTAATGATTCTACAAAGTGCTGCTGTTTAAATTAGAAAGTCAAAATGCATATAAGAGGTGCAGAAATTGTCCCCACAGAAGTGGTGGAGATGCATATCCCTGCATCTTCCCCATGAGCCTAACTGATTGAAGCAAGAGATTCCTAGAAGTCACAGATACTTCTTTTCAGTTGAGTTAAAGCTTCCTTTCACTTTTCTGTCTTACCATGACTTTTCCAACAAATCATTTCAATCCGAGATATATCTCCAAGTGCTTCCCATGATCTATGGCATTTCCTCTCTCTCCTTACCACCATCTCTTCAATCTGCACTTTCCTTTCACTTTCTTGCTGCTGGAAATTCTTTTACTGGTTCCAGGAGAGGTGTGTTAATAATCCTAGATGACAGCAGCCCTGCTAGGGGCAAAGGTGGTGGATCTCATGAGGTGCTTGCACAGGCTTCCAGGAGGCTGGGGTGGAGCTAGTGGTCACGTTCGATGAGAGTACCACAGGCATAAGAAATGGCAGGAGGAAAGTACTGGCATCCAAATACAAGTTCTTAGGAAGGAAGCTGGAAACTGGGACATTCAAAATATCAATCTAGGGACTAGTGAGGCAGGAGGAAAAACTTTAATCTCTGTGTATGTATGTGGTGTAAGGAGCAGGTCAGATTCATGAGGAAATACAAGCACTCCTGAAGTAAAGGGAGCATATAAAGTAAAGACAGACTTCATGTGAATCATAAGGGAGACACTGTTGGCACTTAAAATACAAATGATCATGAGTGTTTGAACTGAAGAATGATGAAAAGCTGATGGGGACAAAAGAGCATAGTTTGGAAGAATCCCTCCACTTCATACAGGATTTTGTCTATGTGAGGTAGTGTACATTGCTAATATATTGAAAGGAGCACAGAGTATAATTATTGATCTCCCAAGCTAAAACTTATTTTAAACCGAACTTCTAACACGATACAATATATTTCATATTACTGTAATCTCTCCAAAAGGTCTGTGTAATAAATGAGTTTTGTGCTAGACACAATCTAAATGCAAGAAGATACATATTTAACCTTGAGTAACATTTTGATAGCAATACTGATATGAAAAAGTTAAAAAATAAATCGTGTTTGGTTTAAAATTGTATTTCAGCTTGCTAGCTTATTACCTTATCATTTTTTGGATTCAAATCAGTTGGACTGTATATGATTCCATAGTCTGAAGCTCCTAACGGTTACAATTTCAATTCTGTGTCAATTGTGGACTGGTCTGGACAGCAAGGATGCTTTGTCTAGGCTCTTTTCTACTGCTGGCCAATGCAGTGGTGGGATGAAATAATTATTAACTGGAAGAAATGAAGCATGTAAAGAAGTAATCTGGAAAATTAATGTTGATTAATTCAGAAGGAGAGTCAATAAGAGTTGGGTATACAGCAGGTGCTACAATAAATGCTCAGGCAAGGGCTGTTTGGATGAAAACCAAAGTGTCTTCACAGCCATGGAAATATTTGATTGCAGTGATTAGTGACACAGTCAAGAGGCATGACTAATTGCCTTGTGACTGGCAGGGCAGTCAAATAGTGTTAAAAGAGGTGAAACCTTTATGAGAAAAAGATGCTGTTAACACAGCATCTGCCTCTTTTGTTCAAAGTTCTAAACATCCTATCAAAACAATTGCGAAGTCTTGCTTAGTTGCAGTGCTGTCCCTTGACTGAGGTACTACTTGAAACAGGATTGGAGAGAGAGCCCTTTGGGTTCAGCTGCAGGACTGGCTTGGTGAACTGTTTGATGTTGGTAGGTTGTGGGACAGACACAGTTAAAAGAGGGCTGGGCTTTTGGTTTGCATCTGAAAGAGGAAGGGAATACATTTGCAAACTGCCTTGAGTTGGTTTCAGAATAGATCTAATTAAAGACTGCAAAGATGGCCTGTCTGCCAGAAATAGTGTTGATCTAAAAAGACTTTCAGAGACATTGCTGACCATACTGAAACCATCACATGGGGTGCTTGATTCACTACATACACAGTTGATAACTGAAGACATTGAAGTAGAGAAAGAATATGAAAGACAAGCTCCCATGGACTGCAAATATTGAACAATATTTCTTCTGAATACATTACAGGTTACACACAGGATTTGTTTACAATATGCTTTTATTTTATGGTGCATGAAAAGTATCCAAACACACTAAATTCAACTCATAATAGAAAAGAGGAGTGTCCTCTTGCTTTTGAATATGTAGAGGACATTTGCAGTTATGGCTGATTCCAACAGATGTATTTCAGTGGCCAGTATTCTGCTTTTCAGGATCTCACGTCAGTGAATTTACTGGAATTCTGAAAAATATTTTTTCAGTCATTTGTCAGTGGGAATCCTAAATATATGCTCCAGAAGGAATGAGTTACATGGTCATGGGTACAATATCTCAACTATTACCTGCTGCTAAATAAGTAGTTTATATCTCTAGCTGGTGTACTGCAAGATTAAATGCTGCATTAACTACATGGGATATGCATGCAGGTTCTTGTGGAGTATTTGGTTAACATAAAGGTGTTGTAAGATAGACTTTAGGGGTTTTTTGCTTGTAGTTACTATAACTGAAGAGCCGCATTATACACCATTCAGGTGTGTGTTAGTGGCACGGTGCTGATGAACTTGTTTAAAAAACATATGACATTTTATTCATTCTGAGACTATTGAAACTCAGAGCAACTTCCCTGTACCCAAAAGGAAGCAACTGAATTGTACATATTTAAACTGACAGAAGGATTCCCTAGAATGAAAGTACAGAGTTTTAGGCTTAGTTCCAAAAGCATAGGCACAGCTGAAAGAACAAACATGAATCAACAGACCTAAAGTAGGACAAGTTACCCAGTCAGAGTTATTATTAATGTGCTCAAATTTCTGAAAGAGTAGGATCTTAATTATGAGTATATTTAGTTCTTTGCCCAGGCTTAGCCTTATGATGGAAGATGTCTGGGCCTGAACTTTGTTTCACCACATGAATTTTAAAAGCACTGCTAACTCTAGGACTTCTAGCTAAGCTGAAAGGATTTGGTGGATGGCATTATTTAAATGCTTTTTTTTTTCAGAACAATGACATCTTCAGTAAGTGAACTCACATGGTCTAATGTTCTTGTGGAGGCGGCAGTGTTGGAGAGTTGGAAGTGTTGCTCAGCCCCCAGAACAGAGGAAGCCTCCAGCTCAGAGGAATAGTCCCAGGAGGCCTGCCTTCTTTCCAAAGCCCCTCTGTCAAGCCTCCATTTCCTGAGGACACAAAGAACAACAGAATTGGAGAAAGATAAAAGAAAGATACATGGTTTAGGATATACTAGGAAGAATCTGGAAAAAAGCAGTAACTTTGAAAGTCAGTGGTTGTTAATTTAAGTCTTACAGAAGATATTGACAAGCTGTGTCAGCAAGCACATATGGTCATCTGCCCTGTGTCAGAGTAGGGGATCCCCGTTCTTGACCTGACCAGGCTGCCCTCAGGCTTTGCTTAGCTCATTTATTCATGACTCATTTTTTCACTTGCGCTTCTTTACTAGCTTTTCCCTTGACCTGGAGTTTAAAAAGGCTTAAATATGATCTTGTATAATGTTCTTAGCTCTATGCCTAGGCTATTACTATTCTAAACTATCACTGTAACCACCTTGCCCTCTCTGTAAAATAAGCTGTTTGGCTGGCTGCTAGAGCAGATTAAAGCAGTATGTATCCCTTGGGTACATACAAAATAACAGTATAGATGATACATTCTCAGGAGTTAGCTGCAAAGGGGATTTAGTAATCTGCTCTGCCTCTGAGATTTTTATCTTGTCTCCCTTCAGCCTCGCAACGTTGCTGGTTTTCGAGGAACAGTCCGCTACGCTTCGGTGAATGCACACAAAAACCGAGTGAGTATTTTTGGGCTATAAGGAGTTAACAACAAGGTTATTTCTCCTCAGAAACCTGTTCTAAGGAGCAAAGGAGTAAGAGCCATGAGAGTTTGTTACCTACAGAAGTTAGTATATCAGCTGAATTCCATTAGGTGGTCAAGGCTGTTGACTGTAAAATCAAAATTCTATTTCAGTTATTGGATCCTCTCTATTTGGCAGCCTTAATAATTGTAATTATTGCATTATCAGACACTTTTTAAGGGAAAAAAACAACTCACAGTAAGGTGGAAATCAAATTGTGTCAGGCTGTTTGCTTCTATTTTCTAGAATATTAGTATCATACCATCAGGTGAAGAGCTACCTAGTGAAAGCTAAGTTTATATTTCCCTGAAAAGAGCCATTATTTACATGGTGTCTGGTCTGTTTCATTCCAAATACTTCCAGAATTCTCATCCAGCATTCTTCTCAAAACAATCATTTGTCTGATTTCAGTAATGTTCCTGTGTAGACAGTAAACCGTAAGTCCTCTGGTTCAGCTGCTAAGTGCTTGCCACATGGAAACTATCACCCCTCCTGCATTGCCTCCAGGTTTCTGGTCTTATTTGGGATGAGGCTGTAGGATGACCTGTGACATATGAGAAAGTTTCAAGTTTTTTTAGGGAAAGAAGTTAACTGTCTGCAGGTGGAAAGTGTGATGGGGAGAGGGCAGCTGAATGCCATTATGAATTCTGTTTCCTGGGAGACACTAAGAAACCTGAGGTATAATTTTTGGAAGAGCTGAATAGTGCCAGCTGTAGCTGGCATCAGCTGAAAGTATATTTAGATGCAAAAATTGCTGTATAATGCATGCTGTTCTGAGAAATCATGTTCTAGACATTGGATGTTGAGCACCAAAAATGACTTTTCATCTTTAATCCCCATGTTTCAATTTCCTATTTGCTAGGCCAGGAGGAGAGTAGTATGTGGACATATTACATGTCTGTAAATTGTTGTGGTGCTTGGTAATTAGTGTTTTGCAAAAGCCAAGTAAATGCTGTCTTTTCAAAAGAATTTGAATTATATTTAGCTTAGAAATAGTGATTAAAAATACTTTCTACATGCAGTTTGGGTTTTTACTTTATCTAGGGTATTCCACATCTCAATAATTTTTCTGTTCCTATATTCTCAGGGAGGGAGGGCCCAATTGAAAACTTGTGCTTTGTCATATAGATAAAAACTTTCTTGGTATATTCACAAAAAAAAAAACAAATGAGGTTTTCAGGTGACTGTATTGACATTGCTAAGTTTAATACATGCCTGATTTTGCATCTTTAGTCTTAAATCTGACTTCTTTAATCATTAAATGGGAAGTATGACTTCTCTTCCTGCTTTTTAAAATGAGGTAGCTCATCTGGAGAGCACACCTGGACTACTGAGCAGCATAGAACTTTGCTCCTCAGTCTTCGTCTCTCTTTTCTCCAGGAGATGGGTAGACATGATGATCTGTGGTCCCTCTTCTACATGTTGGTGGAGTTTGCAGTTGGTCAGCTTCCATGGCGAAAGATCAAAGATAAGGTAGGAAACCCCATGTCTGTGCTTAGAGATAGGGTGCCACATTTTTACTATTATGAGCCTTATTATTGCTTCTGCAGCTCACTGCAGCTTTTTCCTGAAGTAAAGGTAGAGCCTGCTTTTCATCAGGTCCTACTGCAAGATGCTAACCTGCTTTTGTGTTCTGATATAGTGTGAAGCTTGCGTTATTTGGAGTAGCTAGACATTTTCTTATGCCTGTTGTTAATCATATTTGATCAAGAAACTTTGACTTAGTTCTTGCAAAGCAAACAACAAAGTAGAAAGACTGAGCTGTCCTTTTGACAAATAAACAGAGTCCCAAAGGCGGGGGTGTAGTGCTTTTGCCATGCCAAACAAGCTAAATGGTAATTGCAACTGGAAAGTTCAACAGAATAAAGCTAGCTGTTCATGCTGTCTTGGAAATACTTTGTGCTAGAGAAAAAAATCCCTGGAAAGAAATAGTTCACCTGTGCAGAAGGCTCTGCTAAAGGCACACCCTCTGAAGAGTATTTCCAACTCAGAATTCCACTTTGACCTTTGCCTACAGTCATAAACCTGACTTTGCTAGGGACACGAAACAGGAAAAGCATGTAGACGCAGTGCTGGGTCTAAGAAGAGGCCATGTTCCATGAATGGTAAGACCAGATGATATTCCAGGAATGGTAAGACTGTATGAATATGAAGCAATAGAAGAGATTCCTGGCTCTGAGATATTTCCTTTTTTCCAGGAGCAGGTTGGCATGATAAAAGAAAAGTATGAACACCGAATGCTGCTAAAACACATGCCTTCAGAGTTCCATCTTTTTCTGGATCATATTGCAAGCCTAGACTACTTCACTAAGCCAGACTATCAGGTAGGAACCTTTCTTCGTTACCAATCTGATGCATGACACTCCGGATTTTCTAACGTTTCCACGCATGTGTTCATATCTGGCTGAGGTCCTTTCCTAGGATGAGAAGGAAAAGTTTGGACTGTACAGTTCTTCAACATCTCAAAACTTTTTTCTTCTCCTGCCACCACCCTGTCCAAAATAATCCTGTACTCCAGACAACAGTAGCTCAACTAACACAATATAACTGAGGCAACTTGATTCTGTGCCTCCTTTTTTATTAAAGTGATTTTCTCTGTACATTAAAGCCAGAGAGATGAAAACAACATTTTACTAACAGATCTGTGCAGTCTTACATGAGTGCCTGCTCCTGTTGATAGTGCATCAAATGAGTGGGAAAATGGTAGGAGGGTGTTCCAACAAAGTCTCTCCAGCTCTCTCTCTTTTGTATTTTAGCAGTGTACATGTTGCAGCATAGCAACCACAACTTTAACAAAGGAACAAAAATAAAGCAAATACTTTGTGGATACTACAGTGGAAAAATAACATTTGCTACTAAGGTGGAGGGCTAAAGGGGGATGGAGGTGGGCTTAGGAGATGCTGAGAGAGCTGGATTATTTTAGGCTGGAGAAGAAAAGTCAGAGGGGATCTGACTGCTGTCTTCCACTGCCTCAGGAATGGTTATGGGAAGGATAGAGGCATACTTTTCTCAGAAGCTGCAAGGGAAATTCTGCCTAAATGTAGGGGCTGAGGGAGGGGAGGGTATAAAAATGAAAGTTCTTAACAGGTACCTATAGAAGCTGTGGAATTTCCATCCTTGGGGATTTCAGAAGTTGACTGGATGAAGAACCTGATCTGACTTTGCACTTAGCTCTGGTTTGAGCAGATGGTTGGATTAGGGATCTCCGAACTTCCTTTTGAATCTGCATCCTCCTATATTCTATTGCAGTTTAAAATAATTGTATCCTAACAATACTGACAAGCCGTCCTTGAGATGGAAGTGGAAGGAGATATTTCCAGACAATTTTAGTGCAGTACAAATCACAAGCAGCTCTTTCATAGTAGGGTATTTGTCTGAAGCTGTGAATTGCCTCTTGGCCTTCAGTTTCTTGCAGGTACAGCTCTGGGAAGAAGCCTACAAAAGGTAACTCCTCGCAAAAATGTGGCACCTGAACTGTGCCACCAAACACTGATTCTTTTAGCTTGATTTGGAGGCAAATTCCAGCCAGCAAATTCTCCAACGTCTCAGCTCCAGAGAGGTCTTCATATTGATTTATATGGATTTATTACTGTGAAAGGTTAAAAAGTACATCAGATAATATCTGAATTTGTCAGCCATACCAGACCCTCAGAGATGTTAGAGAAATTGGGGAAGGAAATTTAGTAATAGATAAAGTCATGGTTTATTTAAAAATGGGAATGACAAGATTAGAAATAAGGAAACAGAATAAAACATATATTAATAGAATTTGAAGGTACAGTTCACCATTTCCCTTCTTAGCTCTTTAAGATATTTCAATATATGATGTATGCTAATAACCAGGTGAGGATCATGGCTCTGAATACTGTCCTGTAGCTGGACAGGTTTGGTGTTTTATATAGCTACTCAGCTCCAGTCAACCTCCCAAGTTCTCCTCTTTGAGAGAAATTATGATGAAAGAGCAGCTTCACTGGGCTGGACAAAGGTTTGTCTGACCTAGTAGCATGTCTCCAACAGTGTTGTTGGCCATGCAAATGTTGTAAAAGAATGAGCATTCAGTGATACTTCCCCAGGAAGCTCAATGAGCAAAGATCTTTGAGGCTCAAGAATCTCCTAAACCAAAAATGTATCTGTATTTCATAGTTCTCAATGAATTTGTCTTCCATGAATTCATCCAGCCTCCTCTTGAATTCATGTAAATCTTCAGCATCCACCATGTGACAGGGAGGCACTACAGGTTAAGTGCTTTTTCTGAGAACTACTTTCTTCTGTTTGTTCTAAACTTGCCACCTGCCAGCCTTATTTAATGCCCCTTACATCTCAGACATAACTGTGAGTGCTGCTCTCTAGCCCCTCTCTTGCTTCTCAGACACACAGAATCTTACAGACCTTCATGGTATTGCTCTTCAGTCTTTTGCCCAGACTTGAAGGATCCTAGTTTGCTTACTTGCTTTTTTCCTAGGAAAAAACTTTATCCACCTTTGGTTTGTGTCCTCTGAACCTTGTCCAATTGTACCTTTGTGAGGTGGGGACTTGCCAACATTGCATGTTCAAAATATGTGTAGCTCATGAAGTGGTAAACTGCTGTTACAATATTCTATTCCATTCCTAAGGCTTTATAATACTATATTTGTTTTATCTAGTCACAGTGCAGTTTTGATTGCTCCCATCTCCATGCACCAAGTAAAGCTTTGGCTTCTTTTGCAGTAGCATGAAGTTTTGGTAAAATCCTTCCTTTCCTATCCCCATTATTTTGAAGTGAGGAATGACACAAACACTGCATGTGAGCATCCAATGATAAGATCATTATGAATTCTCCCTCCTCCCTCACTGTCTGAATTCTGATGTATCATCTCTCTAACTTCTCCTGCTGTATGTCTTCTGGCTTTGCAGGGTGCTGAATATCATAGGATGCTTTTGGCTTTAGAAAGAGTCCAGACATGAATGTCAGAAGAGCCGTACTGGATCAGCCCCTCCTTTCTTGCTCCTTTGTAAATGGGGACAGACAATAGGAGACTGGCCACTGCTGCTGTCCTCCTTGCTCCAAGTACTCCATGCCCTGAAGTTTGCAATCTTTTCCTTCTGCCACTGCCAGCATCTGGGATTGTCCATCTAAGCAGATGTGTTAGCATGAAGGATGGGAAAGAGAGAGGGGTGAAATACACCTATAGCCCTCCCCACCATTGTGCAGCACACCTTAATTGTTGCATGAAGAAAAAAGCAACTGCATCTGTTGTCTTCAGACTTGCTTTATCACTGTCACAGGGAAAAAGTTGTAGGGGTAGAAGGCAATGCAGATACTTCATCTCGGTGACCCTATGACTTCTCCTCCTGCCATCCTTCTCTTAAAAAACCCCACAAAACTCAAACAAAAAAACCTCCGGTTCTCTTCCAACACTCAGAGCTGTATTTCTTTCTTCCTCCCACTTGCCCCAGCCCAGCTTATAGCTTTTTCTGTCTGTGTGAATTCTCTCCTCTCTGTCTCCTAGTTTTGCAATTCTCCTATGCACACCCTTGCTCCTATGTGATAGGTTTTTTTCTTTTTTGCACTTGTTAGCCACCATGATTATCTCTCATTTGCCTCAATTAAGTAACCACACTACTGTCTTTTCCCCCACCAGCTCTGACTGGGAAGATAATAATCCTCTTTAACACAGGAAAATAACATTGCTAACACTCAGGACCACAGCTGACGCTCTGCAGCATCTAAGTCACCTGCCTTGGGGAGAAAAGGAGATTACTCCATCATGTATATGCAGCAGATTCACTCTGACGTAGCCAGTGATCTTAGCTGGGCCCAGAAGCTGGTGGATGGTGAACCTGATCTTCCTGGACCTACTCCCCATGATGGTGAAGGTTGCTGAGATCATACCTGGTCACAGACTGTGGCTCTAGACCCGTGGGAAGTATCTAGTTCTTAACTATTGGCATCTGTGCCGCAAGGCCAAGTCATCAAAAAGTCTGTCAGTAGTCATTTGCCTTCCCTTGCCATTTTAGATCCTCCTAAGCACAGTTCATGCTGAGTAGCAATTTTGTCAGAAGTTCTGGGCCCCTGGGATCATGTCAGAAGAAGAATACCAGACTTAAGACTGACTGGAGACCACTGCTCCATCATGTATAGATGACACAAGCTTTGTCTAGGCATATGTGAAGAAAATGATGGTAGAATAAAATAAAGTTAAGCTGTTACATGATGAATCTTACACCTTGTGTTTTTGCTGGGCTGCTTGGGTTCATGGCCTCTGACATCAAAGCCTGTCCCTTTAATGGGTAGTTGTCAATATTTGTTCATGTTTAGGATCAAGCTTTTAGCAGTTTCACAGCAAGAGGATATGGTCATTAGAGCAAAATTTTGTAGCTGAAGAATTCAAGGCTGGAACATCTAGACAGTTCACAGCAGTTTGGGGACCTTTTTCACCTGCTATTTCAGTATTGACTGTGATTAATTTCCTGAACCTTGGCCAGGAGAAGGCATTTAACAGGATGTATCATGATAGTTTAATGGGTAATTTCTGCACATTTGGTGGCTTCTCTCTCATTCTATGAGGCATCAGCCCAAAACATGGTACACTACTACAGAATGTGCAATTAAACTTTATGTCCTCATGGACATTAACATCTTTAACAGAGAAACATGTTGGACCTCTTCTTTATTCCACTAGTGGTTTTGATACTCAGAAGACTTGGAATTGCACATTGTGTTGTGGAAGTTGATGTGCTCTGAAGTGATATGGTCTAGACCTAGCACATGACCTGGCAAGCCATGCCTTCACCAGCCTACATCTACTGAGTCCTTGTCCAGTGCAGTGGGGGGGAAAGGTGCCACAAGGGTTCCCTAGTTCCCATTGCTCTGCTGCAGTTTGCTTTATCCAATGTATTTTCTTTACTCCTTATCCCTTTCTGTTGTTAAATCTGGCCTAATAGGAAACTCAGGAGTCTACGGCCTCAAGAGGCAAAGCAGATGCAGTCCATGCTCTGCCCCTGTTTCAATAACACTCTACTGTGACTCTGATAACCTTCCAAGGGAAAATTCTATATTTCTTCTTAATGGGGTGCTATCGATCTCTGCTTACCCTGTAGGCAGGGAAAAGGGTCTAATCTGCATCTCTAGCCATTGCCTCCCTTCTCTTTCTGGACCCTAGAGAGGTAGAGTGATTGCTGTACAGTGCAGCTAGTCTGAATGAAATTTGCTACCTTGTGCTCCCAGGATTCCAGAATGTCCAACTTTGCCTTTGTATATGAGGAATTCCCAGTGAGACCTCTCTTAACTGTTTTTCTTCCACTACAACTTCTGTATGACTTGGAAACTCTTTTCCGAGTAAGGCCAACTACAGGCACTGTGATAAAGGGTTGCTTTTGTAGGTTCCTGGCTGCATGTCGTGTAGACCTGTTGGATGTGCTGGATGTTAGTCCTCTCTGGTAGCTTCATGATTTGAGCCTAATTTTTAGGTTGCAATTAGGTGTACATAACTTTTTTTACCTGGTGCATGGATCGCAGACATATGCATTATTTTCAACCAGTAGAGAGAAATTGGAATATCTTCTTGCATCAAGGAAGTCTTATGAGAAGATGTTACTTGGTCATCTACTACCTTTTCCCCTGTTCCCTTATCACCTGAGCTTAGCCTTCTCCATCTAGCCTCAAACCCCATCAAATTGTTACTCATCAAGTGTCTGAAAAACTATGATACTGTTCATGTATGCACATGCTTTGTAATCACTTTCCTCATCTTTATGTTCTGTCCAGCAGCAAAAGGCTAGGTCTGTTACTGCCAAGAAAATATGGCAAGTCAGCTTCTATCTACCGTTAGGTCCAATGTACACAAACTAAAAGTTTCTTAATGGAGTGGTGTATACAGGCATAGCTATAGTGGTCATTATATTCTTGCTGGGATGCGGGCCTCACTATGAAATTACTTTTGGAAAGCATGTCCAGGTACAGGAAAGATTAGAAGGGAATTGGGAAGAGCCAGCACAGATTTTTCCGGGGCAGATCATACCTGACCAATTGGACCAGCCTTCTGTGAGATGTAGAGAGAGCAGTGAACATTATCTACCTTGACTTTACATAGGCTTTCATAATGTCTTCATAGCCAGATTGGAAAGAGATGGTTTGAGTAAGTGGACCACAAGGTTGGTGGCAAAGTGCCTCGATTGCTGGGTGTCAGAAGTTTGTGATCAGCAGTGCAAAGTTCAGTCTGTGGCTAAACACTAGTGGTATCTCTCAGGGAACAGTATTGGAGTTAATAGTGTTTGATGTCTTCATTAAAGACCTGGATGATGGGACATGGCAACAGAGCATGCTGTCAGCTAGTTCACAGAAGATATCAGTTTGGGAGAAGCAGCTGGTATGCTGAAGGGTAGTACTCCCACTCAGGGGCATTGATGGGCTCATCTTCCTCCTCCCCCTCTTCCTTCTCCTGCTTCTCGCCATCCCTGAAGGGGCTTGCTTACCATTCCACTCCCAAGGATTGCCTTCCTGTTTATTGTGACCACTGTACATTTGCTGGGCTGGGTATAACTTTATATACTTTATATTTGCATTTGTAATAGTTTTGCTGTTTCATTAAATCTATTTAACCCAAGGGTCTCCTCTCCTTTTCCTGATCCCCCTTCTCTGCTTGGGAGGGGTCATTGGGTGATAGAGCAACTGCTATAGTTTAGCCCTGGATAGGGGCTAAACATCGGCAGTCACAAAAAGGAGGAAAAAGATGACTCAGCTGAAAGCTGCAAATAGGCACTTTACTGCAGTTTGGTGGAAATGGCAGGCTCTTCTGGTCTTCTGATCATATCAAAAACAGAACTGGAATATAAACGCAGACGAAGAGAGGGTTTGTTCATGGTAATTTAGTGCTAATTCTATGCCATAAACCAAATGTATTTGTATCACCATATTCTCTCTCCATATAGACTTTAGGCTGAATCCTCTCCATTCTGCATTATGTAGCTGAATAATTTTATTAGACGTGCAGGACCTCACATATGACTGTGTTCACCTATAGCATCCAATTTCCCTTTGACTGCAGAACATCAGATTTCCCCGAGTAAACACACTGATGCACAGAGCACTGTTGCCTGTAGTTTCATTCTCTCCTAAAGAATGCTTGTTCTTAGAAAGCAATAAGCATAAAGTATGTCAACATGAGCATTTGTACCTGTTGTCTTATTTAAAAAATGATATCATCCCTTTTACAGTTTTATTTTCTTCCACAGCTGAATGTAGTAGGCCACATTGTGCATAAGCTTATCATAGGGCTCCTGACCAAGCTGTATTTGAGCCAGACACTGCAATGAGTCTGCATCCTAGAACTGTGTTTTCCTGTTGTGTTTACATCTTCTGGCAGCCCTTGAACTCTGCATATCAAATGTACTATTCTGCATATATTTAATCCACAGAAAAGCTGAGCTGCAGTTAAGGCTTTAGAGTAAAAAGCCAGCTGCAAGATCTGATGAAATCAACGTCCAAATGTTGAAATGTTGCATGCACTTCTTTTGTAGATTTAAAGACATTTCAGTTAGCAAGCCAAAACCAGCCTCAGAAACAACTGGTACAATTTTATGATGTATGCTTTCATTTTTTAGTACCTTTTGTTGGCAAGATGGAGATTATAAGACGCACTTGGTTCTTATGCTCATACTTCAGATTTTCTGAGAGAGCCACACTTAGCTACTTAAATTATTTTTTGTAAATTTATTCCAGCTAATCATGTCCGTTTTCGAGAACAGCATGAAAGAAAGAGGGATCACTGAAAATGAAGCCTTTGACTGGGAGAAGGCTGGTACAGATATCTTGTTGTCCACTAGCACCTCTACTCCACCACAGCAAAACACCAGGCAAACAGCAGCCATGTTTGGGTGAGTATTGCAGTTGTGCCAATCTGACTATGAACATCCTCAATAACAAGCTCAGTAACAAGTTCATTTCTGAAAGATTTCAAGGCTGTTATGATCCTGGGAAGTTGGAGCTGCATGGCAGCCACTGCTTGATTTGACTTAATATATATTAACATGTATCTAAGGTAGTGCAACCCAGTTTCAGAACCTTGCTCTCCTGGAAACACATTTTCTACTGGGGATGAGTGTGTGTATTGCAGTCATATTAACGGATGTCTGGAGACCTGTGGCCAGGATTGATGGAGTCCGTATGCTTAAATATTTTGCATATTATAAGGCACACATGGCTGGAGCTTCTGTGAGAGCGCCTGCTGTGAAGCAATTGGCTTGCTGTGGGATGGATTTGTGACTGATGGTGAGCTGAACATAGCAGAGTGCATGCACTGGTCATGACTAGAACACTGCTTCTTAACCTTTACAGGGTGTTTCATGTGTGGGTGCACGTGAGCTTGGTGCTCAGAGATGGAAATGAGACCAAACAAAAGTTGATAAAGCTTAATTCACTGATCTCTCTTGATGCTTTTGAGGGGCCTGACATTAATAGATAACAATAATATTATAGTAATATTATAGAAGATAAAAGCTATAAGGCCTATTAAGCCTTATTTACTTACGCAAAGAGGGGAGGTTTCTTCTAAGCTTGTGTAGTGGGCACTTCTGAAGAATTTTGCAGCCTGCACATCAGGGGTCCCAGGATGATCCATCCCACTGTCTTTGTGACTATATGTTAGGTGGAATCTGCCTGTTCTGTTTCAGGTTGTCATATCTCTGATAATGATGGACTGCTTGCTTTTTCAACCTGGTAATACCCTAAAAGGTGCTAAGGAATTTCTGTGGGGCAATGTGATAGGCCTCCTTCTTTAAGTCCTAATAATTTTACCTTTCTTCTTCTCTCTTCCGTAGGGTGGTTAATGTCACCCCAGTACCTGGGGACTTGCTTCGTGAGAACACTGAGGATGTCCTACAGGGTGAACATCTGAGTGATCAAGAGAATGCTCCTCCCATCCTGTCAGGCCGGCCAGTGGAAGGCCTTGGTCAGGCTCCAAACACTGCTTTCAACGAGGGTGAAGTTTGGGAAGAGACAGACGTGAATCGCAACAAACTCAGGATCAGCATCAGCAAAGTAAGGAATGTTTATTTATCTCTGGACTGTTGGATTTAGGGCAGTGGATTCACAGACTGCTTGAAGCTGCCTAGGTCCACTGATTTAGCATCCTGCATAGTGTGGCCCAAAAAGCACTGTGGAATTTCCCCATGTAAATGGGAAATTACAAACAGTTTTTTCACAAAGTAAAAGCCATTGGGATTAGTTTGGATCTTTATGCAAGTGACATTTTGGGGGCCAATAATGCTAAAGTTAAACTTTTTGTATAATCATTATATCATTATCTAGCATCTTGATTATTCAAAGTCTAGAATTTCATTGAAGTATCAATGGACTATCCTAAGATTGGAAATTATAAACCAAAATTTTATCATGTCCTATAACCTCTTGGGTAAATAAATTTTATCAGAGATATTTTCATAAGCTATATTTTCTACATCTTGAATCATTACTAATATTTTCTTCCAATTTTTAAACTTTCCTTTCTAAGGGGAACACAATCTATTAAAAGCATCTAATGATGGTTTCACCCCTGTGAAGACTGAAACTATCACTTAATATTCTCATATTTCTGCATTCCAAGATCATATTAGACTTTTTAGCTTGCATAAATTGTATTCTTCAATTGATTTTCCTCATAATCCCTAAACTGCTTCTCAGTCCTTTCTTGTAAACATTACCTAATTTCGTGGAGGCATCACCATTGAACAATGATTCCACAGTAAATGTTAAGTATGAGAATCTACCAGTTTGTTTATTGGATCAACTTATATATTGTAAGTAAATTAGTATTTATTGTGTTGATCTCAATTCTTATCTTAAACATCAGAATGTTACAGGGTGTAACATCAGATACATACAGAATCTGTTACCAGAGAAACCTTCATCAGACAGACTTAAAATATTACCAGGGCATATCAGATTCACTTCAGAAACCTGTCTTTAATGGACATTTGTGGACTAGTGTGTTAAATCTAGCAGTCTTCTAGGTCTGACCAGAATTCATTTCAGTCTCTACTGGCACAAAGGTAGTCTCCTCCTTTCAGTCCTGTACTTATCTCTCTTGTCCTTAGTCTTATTAGAAAACACTATTCATGGACAAGAAATAATCTCATCTAACTTGCTTAAAATTCTCCAACGCAAATAATTTGGATCAACATGTTACCTGTATGGAACACCACCAGTGGGGTTCCCCAATGCTAATTATAAACCAAGTTCAAATCACTTCTTCATTTCTCTCTGGTAAACTGTGTTGCATTCTCAGAAGTTCTCATCTGAAGACACATAAAATAAGAAAAGTCTGGTAGAGTGGGACTCTTCTGTTTCCACAACATACAAAAAAAAAAAGAAAAATCCTTTTAATTCCTATGGGTTTTTATGTTCCTTTGAACCACCAGGTGCCTTGATGCTCTTCAGACAGACTGAGATGTGCACAAGGGAGTCCTAAATGTCATTTCTGCATGCTAGTTGTATATCATGTCTTAGGTACCCAGTGCTATCAGTCACAAGTCCTGTCATAACAGCCGGTAGAAGCAGGAGAGGTTTCTACAAGAATCACAGCATGACCAGCTGACTCTCTTGCTGAGCAATGTGCTACTTCTTGTCAGTTTACTGGCAAAGAAGCTTAGGGATTTAATCAGCATGGCGATGAGCACTTCAGTTCTGACAAGCTCTGTAGCTACACAGCTAGAGAAATAGAGGCCTGGACACCATGCTCTCCAAAGCAAAAGAGGTCTGTCCTTTCCTTTTGTGCGGGTTGTTATTTTTAATCTGACTCTTGCTTGTCCTTTTGCTCTCTGCGAGAGAATAAATTTTTATTTAAATCACAGTCACCACATGGAGGAAAAAAAAGAGGCTGCATATTTGATATGTAAGGGCACAGCTTCACCTCTGCTTGTAATCTTGGACATCCCTTGTGTCTTTCAGAACCGCAAAGGCAGCTGGTGCATAAAACACCCTTCTGCTATTCACAGCTTCACCATCCTTCATCTTCCAGTTCTTGTAGCACTAGAAGTAACTCTGGCTTTCCCTGTCTTGCTCTTTGTATTTAGGCAATGGGTAGATCTTGCCATGCTGTCGCGGTCCGGACGCAAGCGTCCGTGCCGCCTCCCAAAGGGGAGAGGATCGAGGGTAAAACAAGGTACTGCCTT
>JAVSBS010021355.1:0-15727 GCA_033124195.1 Coracias cyanogaster
CCGTCATGGCGGCCGCCGCGGAGCCGCCTTCCCGCCGCCACCGGCCCGCGGCGGGGCTCCCCGCGCTGCCCTCTCCCGCCCTTTCCAATTCTGAGCGGTTTTTTCCCCATAGCCTCCGTGATGAGGTTGAGGGCAAACGGTACCGAGTGTTGAGAATCAGCTGATGGCGGCAGGCAAGCGGGAGCAGCCCAAAAGCCACCAGAGCGCCGGTACCCGGGGGATGCGCCCAAGGAATGCTGCTGAAGGCCTCGCGATCTCCTGTTTTTCTGAAAAATACTTTTTTTAAAGTGGATTTTTTAATGTAAGGGCTGCTGAACAGGCAGGGCACAGTAACCATCCATGTTCGGAAGAGTTTTGCTCCCCCTCAGTGCTGGGTTTCCAGTGAAATGCTGCCCCCCCCCGGGACACCTTTAAGGGCAGGAAAATGGCAGTAGCTGCTTGGCCAGGCAGTGAGAAAAAACCACCAGAAAAACCCCCAGTCATTTCAGCAAACATGATTTTTAGCCATCCTCACAGGCTGCTTTATCAAGCAATAAAGACAAAGAGGAATGTCTAACAGGGTTTTACTTTCTGATTAAAAATCAGCACAGTCCGACATCTGGGGCAGAGGTTAATCAAGTGACCTGTTGAAATCACGTCCTCTGTTTCCATTCTTAAACCAGCTGTTTTTCTTGAAGCCGCCACCGGCACCTTGCCTCCCGTTTCCGAACCTGGAGAACCCTCGCCCCGCTTCCTGGGGGTACTCTTCCAGCTCAGGCAATTCCTTTGCCACCGACAGCTGCCAGCGCCTGGTGTCACTCCACTGCTCCTAAAACAAGACCAATTGCAACAAGACTTTATGTGCCTGCAGGTGTGTCCAAGATACCCTCTATCATTAAAAGCAACACTGAGTGCAAAGGCATCTCCAGACAAATCCCACCCCTGCCAAAGTAGGTCAGTAGAGCCCTCTTGGGAGACAACTGTCTTGTGACAAAGGAAAAATGATCAAAAAGACATGAGGGAGTGAAGCTGACAGAGAACTGGTTAACTGTCAAATGCGCTGGAGAAGTCAAAACCCAGAGTAGACACAGAACATAGGTTTTAATTCAATGAAATCAGGTAATATAATAAGAACTGAGAAAAAGGCATGACAGGGTATTTTCTGATGACTGTGCTGCTACACAGTAATGACTGTTGTATATGCAACGTCCCTATTAAAACACAAACCTTAACCTCCGAAACCAGCCTCTATTCAATCCTACGTATGGCAATCACCAAATTTCCAATCCCCAGGTTCCAAAGCGAATTCTGGCTAAAAAAACAACCATACCTGTATGTTACTCAGTTCGCCAACAGGGATATCAAAGCACACCCCCTGAAACAGAAAAGAACAAGTATTTGCTTTCCAAAGATATATCCAAGAGCAGACACCTAACTCCAGACAGGCAGCACCTGCAACCACTCTACACACCAAGTACAGAAACCAGAAACTTAAGAAATCACGGTCTTTTGGGGGAAGATTTCTGTAAGCTGTAAAGTAGTTGAAATAAAAGCTGAAAACAAAAACACAGATTCAAATGCTCTGCGCTGACAGCTGCATTGCCTGCAATCAGCCTGTCTGTTTAAAAGTAAGACAGGTGTCATCTGGCACCACAAGCTCGCCAAGAAAACACTTGCACAGGAGACAAGTGGTGAGACAGTCAGAAGAATGCTGTACTGCTCAGGTCAGGCAGTCAGCCACTGCCCCATCTCACAGCTGTCTTCTCAGTGTAGTAGTATATAGCGTTAGCGTGATTTCACAAGGCAAAAAAAATAAAGGTCACAATCACCACTCCCACTATATACATATTTTTTAATGCTTTTTTTCCTGAGATAATTCATGCATTATCATTTAGGAGCAATGTTTCCATTCAAATAAGTGTCTTTTAAAACACTCAACTAGCTTCAGTGGAGTTTTTGTTGTTGTTGGCTGGGTTTTTCCAATAGTTTATCCACAAACAGCAGTTTCAGGAGGCCTTGTGATAGGCTAACATTTTCTGAGAAATGAGACTGAGTAAGGACAAAGTGAGGTATCAGCCTCACTGCAGAATTCCTGCCTCAATCACTGCAAAAACTGGCCACGTGTATATGCATCCACCCCCTCCTTCCCCACGGTTGGGTCATCTTACCGTCTTCCCCTTGAGGAACCGCATGCCAGATACTTTGGCGTCCACTTCCTCACCAAGCTGTTCTTTTAGTCCTCGCCAGGCATAGCTCATGGTGTGCATTTCTATTGAACACTTTAACACCATGGTCACAAAGCCCTTCAGGAAACAGCAAAAAAAGGTTTGCAAGACTAAACTTGGGTGGACAGCTTGTAACTCGATAACTAATGAACTATGGAGTAACTTGTTATTGTAATGTAGTATTTAAAAATCCTAAAAAAATCAGCTTCCCAAGAGTGAAGCAACTGAAAGCCTCCTAAGAAGCTGAAGGCATCCATGTAACCTGGGACTGCTCATTGATACGGAGGCCAATAGCATTTCTGTATTTTATCCAGAAACAGACACATGTATTCAATACAAACAGAAAGTTATCACTGGAAAATGGGTTAAAAAAAAAACCAAAGTGATACAAGCAGCACACTCCAGTCACATGCTATTTCCGAAACTGTTTTACCCCCACAACAAACTGGGCCAAATTCTCCCTAAATGCATCAGAAAAATGAAGGGCTGTACTTTTCTTCTGTCACGATCTCTCTGACATCAGGTCACCACGTGCTAGACTTACTTGAGACACCACAGAAATGGAAAAGCTTCCTGGGAAAACTACGATAGTACAAACCAAACTACTAGCTTGTAAAATGTCACTAGTTAAACTCTCTTAGAGCATCAAAGTTTTCTGTCACTTAGATCTCCAGAGAAATTCTTTTAGCTCTCATTACAAGAAAAATTCCTAACTGATTTCCAGTTCCTCTGGTTTCCTACAGCATGCCAGTAAGAGCTGATTTCAGTTAAGTAACGAGCAACTAACCAGGAGCTGGGGATAGCAGCTATTCAGAAACCCTATTGAAAGGGCTGAGAAGAAAATGTCACACTTGGACTGGACACAAGCAATTAATTTATCTATTCCTATTACACAGGAATAACGTTATTTACCGCAGTTGAGTTGAGTAAGGAGCGCTGCTGTATGTAAGCTGCCCCAGAAATATGGGCTAGAGCTGCAGCCAGGGCAGTAACTGCCCCTTTTTCGTCTATGAGCTCTTGAGCAGATTTTCTGAAGTAGTCTACCGCAGAAGGAGGAATGGCCTCCAGCAACCTACAGAGTGAAAACAAAAGTTTAAAAGATCAGCAATGGCCTATGTGAAGTAGTCATTTTTAAGACACAGACTTCAGACAGCTTTCAAGATTAACGAATTATCTCTAAAAGCCTTGGCTATCAGGCTCACGCTTCACTACCAGTCATTTAACTCAACACCTTCAGGATGCTGAATATCCTCCTCTGTTGATTAAGTCAAATCTCTTGAAAGACACGTTCAATACTGAGAATGTACAACATGGCATGTTTGAGAGCATTGAAAAAAACCTCAAGAGAAGGCTCTAGAATACCAGCATTCTTAAGGCCATACCCAAGAACCCACAAGAAGATGCTGCCAGCAATCCCAAGAATCCCTTGCTTTTACCTCACAAGAAAGAAAAGCAAACCACGACAAAGCCACTGCTGGGCTGGGGCAAGGCACTTCTTGCTGTCCGTGCAAGCTAATTAAATTGGTTCTTTCTGGAAGAGGGAGTGAAAACAAGCTGGGAAGCTGAGAACAGCTACTTCTCTAATGATATTTTTCAGTACACCAGCCCTTCCCACCATTTTTCAGTATGTGGTGAACATAACGCCATGTCCATGTTCTCCTTCACACTGGCCAAATCCTTGCTAATTACAATAATCTGTCAATGCAATTTCCATCAATGGCCCAGCAAAGCTGTATGGAATAAAAACAACCCTTGAAAATAAAACTATATTAAAAAAAAAAAACAATCCACGACACAGGACAGGGCTACATCACCCTCACTGCTGCAGAGTAACTCCTCATACTAAGTATTGTTCTTTACACATTGCTTCTTTATCATCTGAGTGGACAAAATCAGTATCCCCTCCCTGTTCTGCTCTTGATTTCTGATGATATAAACAAATCTTAATTTTTGGAAGAACTCAGAGAACACTATGTTCTATGAAAAGGTCCATGTTCAAGCATACATAGGGGTTTGATTGATACCATCTTATGAAAACAAGTCGGCATCTGATTTTCACACAGGCAAAGATATGCTCACAGAGAGGTCCGATCCCTTAAAGCTTTGCATTGGCAGCATTGTTAAGATCTCTAGACATCTTTTAAGAACAGGAAAATAAACTTACTTTTTGGCATCATTACTTGAAGCTTTAATTACGTCTGTAGCAGAGGGAACACCCACACGCTTGAATGTAATCCCCTGAAACCAAGAGAACAAAGTAGTTAAAGGTGTTTTCAGCACTCTACAACTCAACCCTACCTATGTCACATTACTGTGACCTCTAGTCACTTACCCTTTAGAACATCAACAGTCTTAAGTTACTTCTAAAGCTAGAATAAAGCTTTTAAGTTCCTGCCTTTGTTAATCTGGAGCTACTTTACATCAACTTATATGCAGATTGTAACGCAAGGCATGGTCTCCTTCATGTACTCCATTCAGTCTGCCTTCTGCCAGCAACAGAGTACTGCCAGCATGGGCAAATTCATGAGACTTTAGAACAGGCTGATATAAAGCATTTAGAAATACTTACCAGATATCAACCTTTTAGGCCTACTTGACCATGGGACACAAATCCCATCCTGCATTCATAAGCAGCCACTAATTACAAAGTCTAAGAGTGGCAGAGTCTTTTTAGGAGCAGACTCATTTCATTAAGCGGAGGCCTGAGGTACAACTCACCGCTTTGTGCTCAACTTGTTTCAGAAGATCTTCCTCTCTTCTCTGAAATAAACAAATGCAGATCCCAGTCCGGCCAGCTCGACCTGTCCGTCCAGAACGATGGATGTAGGAATCAACATCCTTCAGAAATTCAGATTAACGTCAGAAAACCTTATGTCAAGTAAACTGTTGACATTAAACATTGTAAGAGAGAGAAAATGCAAGCTAAATTCTAATTCAGAAGCCTAAGAAGAGATATGTCTCTATAGCCAAACACAAACCACTCAGGTTTGCAAATGCTACCCTGCCCAAGGTACACTGCTTCCGGTTAAACAAACACTATTACATCAAGTTTTGTTAAAATAAAAAGTTCCTCGGAAGCTTCAAAAGAAGAAAAAGGCAGCAGGAGCATTTTAGAACTGTTATCAAACATAAATATGTTCAGAAGATTCAGAAATGCTAACACAATGTCAAAAGCTATCTTATGACTTTCCAGAGTAACAAAAACACATAACGTTTACTTTAATCAAAGCTCAAAATATAAAAGCTTAACTATGAAATTCTAGGCCTGCATTTACAAAAAATCCACTTAATTTGTGAATCAGAACACAATTCTGGTGAAACAAAGGAATAATTCACCGTTCTGCCATGAAAAATAAAAACTCACCATTTTCCTTTCCCCTAGTGACTTACTTTTGGTGGTGAACATTGTATAACAAGGTCAACCTCAGGAATATCCAAACCACGGGCAGCTACATTTGTTGCAATCAGAACTTCAAACACACCATTTCTGAAGCCTTTTAAGGTAATTTCTCTCTGTTTCTGTGGAATGTCACCATGCAATGACTGGGCATCCTGTCAGTGAAACAAACCATTAACACATCCTTTAACAGGGGAGTCTAGGCTGCAGTATTTAAAGACATTTAATTACAAAACAAAATGTTGTGTAAAGCAATAGAAAATAATTACACAGCTGATACTAACAGAATAGAAAGCACTCTACTTTGTGGTGCAGCCTTCCCTGGGACAATACTACTCACAAGCAGTAGTTCTACCATAATATTATTATTTGTAGCATACCAACAGCAAACTGTACAATTTGCAGCCTGCCATGCCAAAAGGGCCCGCTACAGCTTTCACTTCCGCTGGAACAAATGGAAGCAACTTTACTCAAGCAGTGCTTGTCAAGAGCTAGCAGGAGATTCTGCTCCCTTCCCTGTGAAGACATCTCAAAACCCTCAGAAGCTGAACTGAGTTTTTCAGGGCGTTCCCAAACGCTGCCAGTGAACAGCCTCCACTTTTAATGCGGCAAGAGACAGACCAAGTGTTTGACAAGGAGAAAGGGGAGAGCCATAAGCTCAGAATTCAAACGAATAACGTACTAAAGCAGCACTTACTAGTATAAGGGAAAAACGTGTCATACCAACACAGGAACAAAGCAATTGGATTTACTGTGAAAGCAGGAGGGCGAATGGACAAAAATGTTGCTGGCAGATTTTAATGTGGATGCTATATGAAGTCTATCAAATACTGGGCAAACCACGTATTCTCACCAGGGCTCTTTCTCCATAAATAAATACTTAGTATCTTAATAAGGTATCTTAGTAAATACCCAGTATCTTAATCAATACTTCGCATCAAACAAGATTTTCTCTGACAAAAATCCAACACCTTTCCTCACGCTCCAGAAATAGGGTAAATAATTCAATCAAGCATAAAAACCTGCTCAATATATCACCTGAGTTCTAAACAAACTATACCATAACCTTCTGAGGTCAACAAGACATTCCAATCTACCATACCAGTTGGATTTTCCTGAATACTGACTGTTCAAAAAATAAATGCCAGTAAGAGATGGGAATTTGAGGAGCACACTAACTTGAGATGGAGTATGTGCACTACACTTGCTTCTGCTTATTACCATTACTACTATCTCCTGGCTATTCACCATAAGATGTGTATTTTCCCTTAATCCTGCATGATTTTAAAGCCAAACTAATTAATCAATAATCACAGCCAAGAGGGTATTTTAACCACAAAGCTCTACTTTTAGAAATAGCTTTCCCAAGTCTGAAAACCACACACAGAAATACCTTCATCCACACATCTGTGACCTCATATTTATTTCAGGACATTCAACCCCTGGATATCCGTAACTGCTGCTCTCCATTCAGAGCCCAGTACCTGTTTGAGTGAAGCATTCATAGCCAGTTCATTTGCTTCCTTTTTGGTCTCACAGAAGACAATGGTCCGCCCACGGTTGCCACTGTAGACTTGAATGATATCCCCAAGAACTCCTGCTCTCTGAGATGAGCGACACTGTATAGCTAAGTGCTGTATGGGAAAACAACATGATAAGCACTTATATTAAACATAAACCCCACAGAGGACAGACAAAATGAGGGCAGAAATAGGTTGGAGGTTTTTAAGCTTGCAAACTAGCGCCCTCATATGAAAGCTCTGCTTAAGAACTTTGTATGTCAATCGTGTGAAAAGTCACTCCCCACCCACATTCGTGAAGTCAATGTGGAACCCATTTCACCCAGGCCACATGCCCTCAGGACCTGCACTGTTCTGCAGCAGAACCACTCACTTCCACAGTCATCGCAGTCCTTTGAGTCTTCTTTCCAATCAGGTCAATCTGCTCATATTCATCTTTCATGTATTTTTTAGCTACATCATATACCCATCGGGGACAAGTTGCAGAAAAGAGCAGTGTCTGGGGGTTGTCCTCAGAACCTGGAAGGAAAGGCCACTGATTTCAGGCACCACAACAGCCTCTGAAACTTGAGAGCTGATACAAAAAGCAACAGAGTTGCTCTCAAATTGAGGGGTTTATACGTGCAATAGAAGTCAGTTACAAGAAGAAAACTTAGAAGCAACGAAAACATTTTTAATACCCTTTAGACCTCAAAGGCAAAATTGCAGGTAATTTTAACTGGGTCAGACTGAATCCTTCATCTTGCCTGAGAAAAAAAATGCAAGACATTTCTAGATCATGTGTTAAAAATGGTTTAGAGCGTGCCTTTTGTGTTCAAAGACAGGTAGATGTGGCACTTAAAGACATGGTCTAGGGGTTAGAGAGACGTCCGACGAAGGCTGGACTAGATGATCCTAGAGGTCTTTTCCAACCTAAATGATTCTACGATTCAAGTCCTCCCA
The DNA here is from genome assembly GCA_033124195.1 of Coracias cyanogaster. NCBI lineage: Eukaryota > Metazoa > Chordata > Aves > Coraciiformes > Coraciidae > Coracias > Coracias cyanogaster. Next base: position 8,064 of record JAVSBS010021355.1, read on the forward strand.
CATACCTGACACAACTCGTCTCTATCCCTCCTTGCCTGGTATTTCAACCCTAACTAGCTGTGAACAGTACGGCTGCGTGCAAGAGAAACAGGCAGGCAAGAAAGGACACTCTGCAGACCAGGGAGCAAAATTATCTAACAAGATAGATTACCCCAGGTAAGAGCAGTTTGACAAACAGTGTCTTGAAAAAGTTTAACCTACCATCGTAGCTCAACAGGATCAGACAGAAACACACATTGCAAGAGAACACTTACTATTCCCTACAATTTATTCTCCAATTATAACAAACTTTAAGATTGAATAATTACGACAACTATACAGATTCCCTTTTTCAGAAGATGAACTATACTTTTGGGCCGTCAGGACAAAGACAAACTCTGCAGAAATGGGGGAGAATGTAACAGTCAAGTAAAAGTGACATTGTCTCTACTGGGTCAAACCAAAGATCCATGAAGCTCATGTACTCTCTCCAATAGTAGTCAAGTGTAGTTAAAGATGTGAAGATGCTGTCAGCAACTAGCTTTTTGTGGCTTCCAGAACCAGAAGTGATAACCTTGCTTTTAGCAATCCTTTATATTTCTAGTTTCAGTTATTCATCAAGTCACTTCTCAAAACTTCTGGCATTAGTACAACGCGCCAAGGAACTTCACAATTAAAATAACCTCCTTCTGCTGTGTACCTGCTTCCTGCTGGGTTTGCTGAACGCCTGCTTCATTAGAAAAGAGCAAATACTCCCTAGTTGTGACAAGTGTCCAGACATGCCCTAACCCCAATCCTATGCTCACCTCTGCCAGGATGAAGAACACTAGGGCTTAGAGAGTTGGGTTTGTTGCTTTTTTGCCATTTTTTTTCCCTGCCTTTCCTTTCAGAGACACCATTCCAGCCCTTCAACCATCTGTCACCTTGCTTTGAACCTTTTCCAATTCTACCTTACCCTTTTCTCTGAAGTCCAACACTAGCACTGCACAAAGGATTCAACTTGGGGATGCACCTGCAGTCTTCAAAGTAGCCTAATTGTGTTTTCTGTATTGTCCCCTACTCTCCTGATGTCAGAATTTACCTTTTTTATAAGCAAATGCTAAGATTTCTTCCACTTGGTCAGCAAAGCCCATGTCTAACATGTGATCAACTTCATCCAAAACAACGTGCTTCACACTGGAAAGATCCAGCTTGCTATTCTGAATGTGGTCTTTGATCCGTCCAGGAGTTCCCACTAGGATATCAATGCCATTTTTAAGGAGATCAACTGGAAGAAAAGATGGAAAAACAAGGACAGCGTCAGAATGCTAAGAGACAACAAGGTTAAAAGTTACCAGTAGAAATCAATACTTAGAACCAAGAAGCTACTGCCCCTTACTGTAACCTCTGAATAAAGCACCATGTCCAGTCCAGGTAACAAATAAGGAAGCTTAACGGTGGCCTAAGTTGCTCTGTCAGGAACATCAGTTAAACCACAAGCAAAGTTACAATAAGATATGCCAATTTCCAAGCAGCAATCAGCTGGCATTAAAAGCCTCCAGAGCTTTATCACAGAAAAACACGCCATAAGGGTTTTTCAGCTAAATTCTTTTTACAGTTACCCCTGGAGACAGAGCCACACGCACATACACAGTTCTTTCTTGTCACTGGATGGTCATCTAGTCCCAGTATATCTCCCCACAACTCCTGCCCACCCACTCCCCCAATAATCTAGAAGGACCAGTTACTTCACAGACCTACAAATATTACTTAAAATAAAGATTTATTGGAACTAAAATAATTCAACCCAAGCTTGGAAAGCAATGTGATAGTTCCTGCTCAAAGTGAAACTCTGACAGGGGAGAAAAGCCATTTTTTTCATGGAATGCATTTGCAGAAAGTCATCTCCAATCCAGTAGTAATTCCTTAGCATTTACTTACGCTGTTCTTTATATGGAGTTCCTCCATAAAAACAAGCCACCGACAGTTTCCTGGTAAGATTCTTGAAGTCTCTGGCTACCTGAGTGGCCAGTTCCCTGGTTGGAACAAGAACCAGCACCTGGAGGGAATGAAAAGAAGCAAAAAGGCAGCTGGGAGAGGGTGCTAGAAGGGTTTACTTCACATCAAACAGCTCGTATGCCCATTCTTATTCTACACTGGTTGCAGAGGTGCCCAGAGCTGCCCATCATCCCAGCAATAGTTCCTGCCACCTGGAGCGTGCACAACACAGCCTCATAGCCAGCAAAAGGAAACGAGACAAAGTATTACAAGATAATGGAGATGTACAACAGCAAGATTTTCTTCCAGTTAATCTCAGATAAAACAGACGCTCCAGTAACGTTACCAAGGACAATGAAGGTACAGTTCAGCATTAAAGGACAGGGACAGTCATTGAACAGTTTAGAATCGCAAGATCTTAAAAGATAGATAGCATGATGCACTCTAGACATATTTCCACCTTCTCCACCTTCCTGCCTTCCTCCAGCATCTATCCTTTCCCCCTACACTTTTTTTAAGAATGAAACAATAAAACAAAGAGCTACATTCTTCTCTAGAACTCCTTCAGACAGTAAGATTTTAAAACTTACGTTGCCTTTAAAGTTAATAAATAGAAGGATTAAGTAGGCAACAAATCTGCAGACTTATGTTTTTTGGTCTAATGATAAACATATACACTTCATTCGCATGGGAATATGGTATCTGATCACAGGCACCTGGTTAACAATTCCATATCATGCTTAAGTAGAAATGCAAACACCACTTGCATTCATTGACCTGGGTCTCTAGACATGGGGGGGGGGGGGGGGGGGAGAAAAAGAAGGAAAAAAAACCCAAAACATCACACCAAAACACCCACACAAAGGCCTTCAATTATCAACATGTAATTTATAGCAAGAAACAACTTCAGTAAATGAAGGTAAGTTCAGTTGACTTGACTACTACTTCAGAAGAGGTAGGGGACTGAATTCCAAAGCCACCCCCTAACTTCCCGAGGACAGAAGTCGGGAAATCTACTAGTTACTACTGCAGTGTCCTGACCATTCTCCCAAATGCAGTCACAAGGAACCCTAAACATATTATTATGTTTTATATATATATAATTATGATAACACACATATTAGTGTGTTATCACTGTGATGCTACAAAATCTCTGTCCCACTGTAAGCTCCCGATCTGAGGAGAGTGTTCAGTATTACAAACATCAATAAAGGAAAAAGAAATCCCAAACAAAAGTCCCCAAAGCAATTACAAAATTACTTTTGAAAACTGCCATATTCTAAGGTTTTGGTGTTAAACCTTAAGTGGTAAGTTACTTTTGGTGCGCGGCCTCTTTTCCCATCTTGTGAGACGCTCTGAAGTTTTTCAGTCAGCGGAAGAGCAAAAGAAAAGGTTTTCCCAGTTCCTGTCCGCGCTTGAGCGATTACATCTTTGCCGTCATATATGGGCTGAAAAGTCTCTACTTGCACAGGGAACAGGTATTTTACACCTCGAGCTGTAAGATAATCCAAAAAAGTTTTATTAGTAGATGAACAAACAATTAGAAGCCCTCATATATAGCTAGCCCAAATAAGTAGGGCACATCGTGTCAAGTCCTGTACGCAACAGAAGATGAATCTTAGAAGAAAGCCACTTATCTTGGTTTTACTCCTACCAAAAGGTCTTCTCCCCCCACCAAACACAGAGCTGATACAGCCCAAGATTTTGCGGTAGCTTGGTTTTGAAGGTGGGGAGAAGACGACAATGTTTGTTTCAAAACATTCTGAAACTTCAGGGAGATTTTGTACAGTGGACGTGAATAATCCATCCAAGATGAAAGGAAAATGTAAAGAGAAAAGGAGAGCTTTGTCTGAGGAACAAGAATCACACAGCTTCCACCACAGAGGACAAGAGGCCTACAGCAATTACTTCCTCAACAAAACTAATTGAGAAGAGAGTAAGAAGACACCCAAGAGTATGAGAATAATCATAGACAATGCGTTCACAGGAGCCAGATAGTCTTCATACACCAAACAGAAGTGATATTGTAGACAGCAGATATGGGACTGAAGTAAAGATACATAATAAATAGAATGATGCTGAGGAGAAGAAAAACGTCTCTAAAATCTAGGAATAACCACACAATGGAAGAATAAACTCACCTTACATTACTTGAAATCGAACAAAACAAACTTTATTCCTACTAACAACAGTAGACTCTGTGAATCAACAGTGACTGCTCACGTGCATATTCTTACCACATGATAAATAGAAGGCGATTTAGGACAATTTACTCCTGTCTTCTGTCTCTGTTTACATGGTTAACGGAGCACAATTCTGTACAAATATTTACAGAAATTTCGTTTACCGCATTATCTAACCTTTGAGAAGGTTGATGGTGTTCTGGGAGAGAGGAAAATTGGAGAAGGCGCCTTCTTTTTCTTCTTCTGTCAGCTCCTTACAGGATAAAAGAAAAAAAGAAAAAAAACCTATTAGCCCTAAGGGATGAGCAAATAACATACACTACATAAGCACACAAGAAAAGCTGTGTATTTGCTTCACCACTACAGTTTTACCAGCTACCTCCTTTGCTTAAAGGAAAAGAAAACCCTTGTGATGCAGGTACTTCACAAAACAAAAATGTCATCACAGTGGAAAGTGGGAAACTTGAATCCAGCCACCCTGTATTAGGAGAGAGAGACTGACACAGGCTGCACCACTCACTGTGACAGAATTCCTAAGAGTGAATTCTGTTTTCACATCAATCTTAAGCAAAGACTTCCTGCCCAAGGTCTTCCTGCTCTTGTTACCTGCAACAGCTTGCTCAAAACCTCAACTACTGCTGTCTCATCCTTCATTCAGATATATCTGCATCACATTTTAAGACCCACGGCAAACCAAAAGGAACAACTGCCCCTTTTGTTTGATCTTACCACACTGTGCATAAATGCTTGGCAAGTCAGGAAACCACTGGTTAAAAATCTTAACCGGAGTCCACTGAAATCACCGGAAAACAGTTTTTCATGGCAAAGCACATTTGGTGTCACAATTCGCTATGTAAAGCGGGAATTTCACTCTAACTCACGCCTACTCAGTACACCATGCAAACAGCAAACTTTGCACACCAGCAGGTATTCACTTAAAACTCACAATTTAGCTTCTACTTCAAAGATCCAACAGATCTTTGGATTACACCCAATGTACAAAAAGCACTCTCTTGATTCACATTCCCATCTTAAACACAAGAGAAAATACCCACGGAAGGCCCTGTACAGTGGAAAGCAAGCTGCAGGGTCCTCTTGCACATGTGTGAGGCCAAGGGTGAAAGCTGAACAGGGAAAACCCCAGAAGCTGGAATTACTGAGGATAACCACATGGGACAGATGCACTCAACCCTCCCTTAAACAAACCAGCAGCAGTTCCACACCGGTTCCAAGGAAGATAAAGGCCTGAGCTGTAGACAGGCCAAGAATTCTTCTAGGAAATCCACAAAGGAGCAGAGCAAAGACAATTGTGGGTACAAGGAGACTCATCCTACCTCTCCCATCCTATGCATTTTGACTAGGAGCCAACCACTTTATCTCATAAACACAATGTAACAGCCTGATTGAGCCTTTTCTTTGAGCTCTCCCTGCTAGGCAGCATGGCTCCATGGCAGTGATCTGCCCTTGAGGTGGGACACCCCGAGAAGCTGCTCTTCAAAGCAATGAGATCTTTCACGGACAACAGATCACCGAATGAGCCCAATTTGAATTCTCTCTGGACAGCAACTGGACTGCACACCAGGCAACCCTCACCTTTAGCAGAGATGCCTCTCAATATTAAGAAATATTAGTTGTTTAGTTTAAATAAGTTTTAAATAGAATGAATCACAGAATCATAGGGGTTGGAAGGGACCTCTGGAGATCATCTAGTCCAACCCACCTGCTAAAGCAGCTTCACCCAGAGCAGGCTGCCCAGGATAGTGTTCAGGTGGGTTTGGAATCTCTCCAGAGAAGACGACTCCACAACCTCTGTAGGCAGCCTGGGCCAGGCTCTGGCAGCCTCACAGCAAAGCTTTTCCTCATGGAAATAAGTTGGAAATAATTTTTTCCTGAGAGGAAAAAAATCACTCTGAGCTATAACGTTGTGTGATTCAGTATGCTGTTCACTCAGCTTTGCTTACTTAGCACAACTAGCTAGATTTGCCGATGCCTTAGGCCACAAGCTGTATATTTCCACTTAGGTTTACTGAAGATGTACCTACTAAGTCAAAACAGGGCCTCCAGAGCCAGCATAAATCAGAACACAAGTAGGCTACAGCCATCAACAGCAGCTGCAACTAGACATTTTCTCCTGTCTGGAGACAATGACGAAGTGAATTGAGAATAAGCATGCTGAAACTTTGAAGTCTTAGCTAAGTGATATACAAGATTGAATGAACAAATATAATCCTTTAGCCATAAACCCTTGACCAAGTCTGAGACTAAGAAAGGACCTAGCCACACCTCAGTTCCTCTCCAAGAAGTTTAGAAAGCAAGGGGGTCCATTCTGAACCTCGTGACTCAACCAGAGGATCTCCCTTACCTTACTGCATCTCCAGCCTGTGTAAATGGTTCCAGATTTATTAAAACTCGGTTTTCGCCTGTACATTTCCTCTGTGTAGTAAGTAGTAAACTTTGCCACTGAATGCTCTTAAGTCACACTGTTACAAATTCTTTAAGTGACCTAAAACACTCACCCACAACACTATGACCTTACCTTACAGGACACCTTGCAAAATGCTTCTTCAAAGGGCCTTCCAGCACAGAAAGCACTATCACAGCACAAAGCAGTGCGGGTTTCTGGGACAGTGACCACCTGTGCAGCAGGGAGAAACCCTTGCGCTGCAGGACACAAACCATGTTGCTACATGAAGATGTGCTAACACGTGGGAATTGCTTCCTGCCAGCTGGCCTCCTCCACTGCAGGATAAGCCACTCCAAACAGCTTGGCATCTACCACACGGGGAAAAGCACAAGGAAAGACAGCTACCACGTGTGCTGCCTGTGCCGCTGTGCTTCACTCACAACCAGCCACTTCCAAGACCTGGTGCCATAAAACAAAGGGGAATGGCGGCAAATGCTGCCTACAACAACCAAACGCTCCCACGGCCCTCACACGCCAAGCCTCCACACAGCACCCAGCACGTGTTATTAAGCCTACTCATTACTAGTGTGACTTTAATTAAGCAAGACAAGGGCTCTGCAGGCAGAGCGCTCCTACCTCCGCTTCGCTGTCCTGCTCTTCAGCGTCGCTGGATGCGGTCTGGGCTTCCAGGGAGGTCACACCGTAGCTGACAGCAGAAGGTTTCACCGTCTGCTCGGAGCCGTCGCTCTCTCCAGCCACACCGTTGCTCTCCTCCTTGACTTTCTTCGTCTTCTTGGGCAGAGGGGGCTCAAGGTCCCCGTCGCCCAGCCCGCTCTCCTCGGGCTGGGCCTGCTCGCCCTGGGCCTTAGCGCGCCGCTTCACCTTCTCCCGCTTCGGCTTCTTCTCCTGGGTCCCCTCCTGCCGAGGGAAACCAGGCGTCAGGCGGAGGAGCCGCCTCCCTCGCCCACCCTCTCCGACAGCGCGCTGCCATTTGGCTTTACAGCCTGAACCCGCGGCCCTCCCCGGATCCCCCCCCAAGCCCGCAGCGGGGCCGGGCGGCCCAAAATGGCCCCCCCCGCGGCGGCCCGTGGCGCGCGGCCGCCCCCTCCCCCTCAGATCGG
>JAVSBS010021356.1:0-31544 GCA_033124195.1 Coracias cyanogaster
AGGAGAGGAGAGGAGAGGAGAGGAGAGGAGAGGAGAGGAGAGGAGAGGAGAGGAGAGGAGGCAAGGCACCTGTTCTGTATGGTTTCATGCTTATGAATGTACTTATCATCATAAATTTTGTGCTGTTTATCCATCAAGCTCAATGGATACAAACATGTACATAAAGGTTTCACTAGTTGAGAATTATGGGGTACAAAGCAAGAGTGCTCCTTTTCCATTTGTAACTAATCATTATCTTCTTACTTAAATAGTTCAGGCATCCAGTCAAGGGAAACAAAAGGACCATCTGAGTTAGACAAACTGTGTCATGCCACATGCAATATATGGTCAAGCATAGCAATTCACAAGCAGTTCAGATACTTAGAAATCTTCACACTAGCATGTGAATGATTTTGAATTACTAGGAAATGTACCAAGACAGAGTTAAATTAATAATGGAGTTTATTCACATCAATAATCCATACAATTCTAGTATTAATGTGTGTTTAAATCCATGGTAGCATATCTCATAGTCTGTGTCAGAGTACATCATACTTTTCCTACTACTTTCTTCTTATAATGGAAAAATAGGTGGAAAATGGAGTAGCCTGACACATAACAGGATTTATGTCTCCCTAATACATCAATTTCTGGCATCTGTGCAAGTGACATGTAGGCATATCTGATGTTGTTCAGCTGTATGTATTAGAGTAATATCTTTGCTAGTATTTGATCTTTTAAGTGTAAGTAAGTTTACCACATGAAAAGAGGAGTATAACAGAGACAGAGAGAAAAAAAATGTGTTTTTCTAAAATAACTTCTTTCTCAAAGAAAGATTACATCAAAGGCAAAAATTAACCAAATAAGTAATTAAATAAAAAACTACTACTTTGAGGAAAGAAAGAAATTAAAGGAAAAAAAGTCTGAGATAATTATTTTTGTTGCATGACACAGCTCGAAGGACATGTTCCCATTTAGCTTGAGAATTCATATTATTTTGGTCCAGTTGAGGATAATAATTAGATAAATATGCAATTTTAAGAGATTAAAGTAAGATATAAGGCTATTCCTCACAAAAGCGCACCTATGTAGTTTTTGTTACTTTCTTTTGTTTCAATGGAAAATACTGGATAAAAATTATTTATGTTTTCCTATAATCATTATCTGAAAAAAAATCTGAACAAACAAGCAACAAAAAAAGGTTCACAGTAATAAACTACTGCCCATAAATTTGGTGTATCTTATGTCTGCTTAAAAATCTTGGTTTTGTTTAACGGAGTGGAATCCCAGTATCTTGCTCTCAAGGGTCAGTCATCGCAAGGTTTAGGAAAGGTAATATAACCTCAGTCTAAATGAAAGGGAAGGGCTACAGAGTTGCATATCTGTAGCTTCATCACAGAAAAAAAATGGGGGATGGACTGGACAAGACAGCATGGAGTAGACTGAAGTGAAATAACAGGCAAGATTAAAGTTTACCACCTAACTTCACATCTGACTTCCTCAGAGAATTCCTACTGGTTTTCAATTTGACCAGCCAAATTGGTGTTGGCTTTGGTGTTTCCAAAGGGCAGTGGAGGCTTTCAGGTAACTCCCAGAGACTGCCTTTGTAATCCAGTGTAATCCAGTTTATTAGCTATTACAGTGATAAATAATACATCATGATTTAAGGGAAATTTCACCTGACTCCTACCATTTGACTTTGCCAAGGAGTAGAAGCACAGAGATAGTGAGTTATGGTGAGTTATCATGTGTCAAATGAAGAGAAATCACTTCTTAAAATAACTCAAAAATTGGAAGAGTGTGAGGTTACTGGGAGCCTACAACATGAGCTCACTGTGCCATCATATGATAGGCTTTGAGCCAATCCTGGAACAGAAGCCAAATGGCTGCTCTAATGTGGCATGGTAGATGATTCCTGGAAGGCAATGAATATTAGTTTAGCAGAACTTAACTACTGCTTCTCAAGAGCTTCTAGAGAGCTCAGTTTAAACTTTGTGAGACATATCTCACATCCATCTACATCCTCCAAACAGATTTAACTTATGTAACTTTGTCAATGCTGTAGAAGCTGGTAGCAGAGCAAGGAATTGAATCCTGATTACTGAAAGCAGTGGGCATGCTAGTGCTGGATCATCAGTCCACTCAATATTGAAATTCATTAATGCCACCACTGCTCACACTGTGATGTGCTTTGCAATGCTGATAGCTCCCTTGGTAAAATAGAAATTATGCAGGTGCTCATCAGTGTGAGAGCAGGTGGTAGAAGCATGCTTTTAAAATATGATCAAATGCTGTAATTTGGGAAAGGGAGACTTACTGTTTCTGAATTCAAGAAGGATACAGACAAGCTGATAGCTAAGCACGTCCAACATGGTTGGATTACTTTCTTGTGTTTTGCAATCTCATTTATGTGTTTCTTTTGCTGCCAATATTGTTGCTTGGTAAATTTGGATCCAACAACATTTTCCATTATAGAATAAAACATATCTTGTCCCTTATGTCCAGTCTGACAGTATCGGTACTAAATCCTTAAAAAGAATGTTAGTAGTTTGGATGCTTTATAAAAGTGTATGCATTGAAAATATTGCCACATGTCCTGGTGCCTAAAGCTTTTAATGTTCTATTCCCCCTTGTTTCCAAAGCTTCTCCTTATGTTTTTCATGTACCAAGGGATAATTTATTCAGATTTATGTGACTTACCTTCTCTCAGAAACAAATACACTGATCTATTTTCTCTGGACTTTATATTAGTTTAGAAGATTAGTAGCTTGTGTCTATTAGAAATGTATTTAATTAGAAAAAAGTTCATCTTTCAGGAGGCATAGTAGGTTGGTATTCTGAGAATCAGAATTCTTCTGCATATCCTAATAACAGATTTAGCACGTGCAGCAATCACAGAAGTGTCTTTACAAGGTTTTTTGCACAAACTTCAGAGATCATTCCAGATGGGAGAGACTGGTTAGGAACTTTTGCAGAGTTCCCAAAGCTCGTTCCCTCTTTGACTCAGTTTCAGACTGAGTAGCATGTCAGTAGCAGGAATGCTGGTGCTGTTATCTTTACTGAGGACAGAACTCAGTCCAGTAATTTAGCACTTCAAAGGTCTGACTGACTTTCAGATACTACTGATCTGGTGCAAATGCTGCACAGTGACAGACTGCACATCATATTATCAATCTCCTGAGGTAGCTCTGGAAATATGTAATGTGCAGTTAAGAAGAAAAACATATTTTCAAGTATGAACAGGACCATCATTCTTATTTTCACGATGCTACTATTGTTCAAAAATAAATCAAAATCAGAACTAAGGAAAAAAAGGAGGTGTGTTAGCATTAATTTTGGCAAAATTTCACCCAGTTTTTACTTCTGTGTTTAGTTCATTTAGTTTTAATGACTAGTAGTACAAGGTCTTAGGTAAACAGATAATGGTGCCTGCTAAGACCAAAACAAAGAATACCCATTACAGTCTTTAGCGAAAATTTGTGTCTTTCATGGACTCTCTTCAAGATAGAATACATTTTTCTTTTTTCTCCTTCTCTGCCATTCAGCCATTTTTGCACAATTCCCTTAGGTAATACCAAGATATTTGGTATTGAGGTTTCCCTCAATCAGCAGTCATGACCAACTAATTGAGTCAACTTTCTTGGTTTTGATATGTTTAGCTCCTGCATTTCAATTATTCCCTCATCATTTTACTTCCTGCTTCTGCCATGCTTTTGATAAAGTAAAGAGTCTTGTGGGGCTCAAAAGCCACTGAATCATCTTGCTGTAATGATGGATCTGGATACCTGCCACCAGGGCAAAATGTTACTAGATTTAAATTGAGAGAGCTATATTTAAGAGAGAGACTACTTTTAATTAAGAGACTGTACTTAAAGTAAAAGGCTTTGTATGTGTTTACAATTTCCTGGTATTGCTGCTGAAGGAGAGACATTTGTGAACCTGAAGAGATACAATAAATCTAGGGTTAGCAGTTCCCCTCTTTTTTCTTCACAAGTGTGTGACAGAGAAAACTGCTGCCCTAGCAGGAGATCAAAGAGGAAGAAGTGACTCAAATATATGTGTTACTGTGGGAAACCAACTCACTATTTTGAAATGTCTTTTTAAGTCAGCTAAAAAGAACTACAACTTCCATGAATCATTGGGAAGTCCACCGGAAGCCGGAAGTCGTACAGACGCGGCAAGGTATAAAAACTTAAAAGAAAACAAAAACTCCCTCTTTTCGCTGTGTCGTCCAGAGAGAAAGTTTGCTGCCACCAAGCCTCCCCCCACCTCCCCAGGTCTCACGGCTGGGGGAGGAAGGAGCGGGGGGAAGCAGCTGAACGGAGCTGCTGGCGCAAGAGCCAGACGCCCCCCGTGCCACCGCTGGCCGCTGCTGGAACTGTGCCAAGTCCAAACGCCAAAAGGTTTGAAACCGGTAGGTGGGGGTGGAGGGAAGTTGCTGCCTACTGCCGCTTAAAGAAACTCGCTGCTCTAAGAATCCGAGTGCCTCCAGCTGCTGGAGAAGCCAGAACCGAGCGTGGCGGGGAGGGGGAGGCGCCGGCCCATCCCACAATCGTGTAGAGGAGGCCCACGCTGGCCCGTGCCGCAGTCGTGTGGAGAAAGCCCGTGCCAAGAAGCTGTGCCACTCCAAACCAGTGCCACTCCAAGCTGGCGCTGCTCAAAGCTGAGAGCCCTATGCCTAAACAGAAGGAAACTACAGCAAGAAGCTGTTGCTGGCACCACCCCAAGCCAGGGGAGTTGCGCCGAAGAAACCCACCGCTCCAAGTCGGGAGTGTTGCATTGAAGAAGCCGCACGCCACCGCCAAGTCGCGAGCTGCGTGCGCTGCCGAAAAAATTGTGGCAAAAAGGCGCCATCATCATTGCCGTCAGAGAGAGGCTCCGATCACGCCGAAAAGCTGGCAAGTCCCCATCATCATTGGAACCGCCCGAGTCTGCCAGCCAAGAGTCATCGACCCGACCATCGCCACACGCCGGAAAAGGGTAGAAATCAACATATACACACACGCACACACACCACATCAGACCAGGTTGACTAAGGGGGAGAGAGTGGATGTTGTTCTTTGATACCGTAATATCTCCATAGAGTAAATACGGTTTTATTTGAATATATTTGGTAATAAACTTGTTGAATACTCATCAGTCTCCATAATTGCCTACGAGCTTGGTGGGAAGTACCTCGCTTTGCCCTCGATCCTCTTTCCCTTTGGGAGGTGGTATGGACGTTTGCGCCTGGACCACGACAGTTACTCTGGTTGGTAAAGCATTAGCCAGGTTTATCATGCCCTTATGAATCCAATGTAATGATTGCCCCTCCATTCTGTTGAGAGGACAAATACAGTGAATACAATCAAGATGTAAAGTAATAGGGATAAAACAAGCAGGTTGATAAAAAATCAGACCTTAAAATAACGGTATCTCAGTCAGTATTCAAGGTACCTTATCAATCCCCTTGCCTATGTTTAAGTAAAAAGCGTCAATAGAATGTTTTTAAAGAGATGAAATACAGCAACTGCTGGCAAAACCATTTTGAGTTTCTTAGAAACCATAATCTTCCCCTGTAAATAGTTCGGGAAAGTAAAATGTCACTACAGTATGTGCTTTGTTTCAGATTCTTGACTATTGATTTTGAAAAAAGAAATCTAGAAGGACTGGGAAAGAAATAACTACAGCAAAGAGATTAATCTTATGTTCTAAATAAATCATATGAAGATGAAATACTGTATATTCTGTCATTTTCTTTAAACATGTTTGATAGAACAGGACTGACTTCAATAGTGAAGTTGTGAAGATTTTTTTCACATCTTTTGAATTCCTGGAGATTTTCCGAAGCTTATGTTGATGAAAAGTGAAATATTTGACTTTTCTTCTGAACTTGTCCACAGTTTTCACCTGTTCAACACCTAGTACATTTTCTGTTGGCCAAGATCTCCAAAATTTCAGCTTCTTGTACCACCAAAGATTGTGTTATCTTGCAAATTAAGAATGTTAGTAAATGTCTGTTTACATTCCTTGCTTTCATGATAGATGGGGTTTGACGGTGCCATCAGCTGCCTTCAGAACTAGCCAGATATTGTTTGGTACCTTCTTGTCAGAGTCTTTTTCCTACTAATTGATACTACTTTTTAATCTCTTGCCTCCTGTTTAATGATTTCTTCTCAGTTCCAAATCAACTGATTTATGGTCCTTCACACGCTTCTGTTTTCAGCCTCTACTTTGTCATATCTGGCTTTGCTATGGGCCAGTCCTAAATATATAGCACTTGGTAGACTTACCAGACTCAAGTATTAAAAAAGCCATGTCTTCTTATGTCTTGAGATTGGGTTAAAAATCATGTACATTAAGTGCAATGTATTCTCTCTTCTTCCTTGCCATCTGGTTCTGAGTTTTTAAAGATTCTTTCATAAATTTACAGTTTTAGTAAGAATTGGTTGCTACTCAAACTTGAAAAGCTGACATTATGCTGTCAAATATACCTATAAAGGATACCCAACATCAAGAAAATGCAGAATGAATTTGTAATACCTGCTGCCAAACTAATTTCTGGTTTTGTTTAATAAAATTCTTATGTGCCCACCTCTGTGTGAACAAATGAGTGTGTGTATTTTAAGGACCTGTTTATAAAAGGTGCTATAAAGTGGTAACAGTTACAGCTGTGAAACTGCTGCTTTAGTGTCTCTATCCCTATTCCAACCTCCCTGACTCCATTTATTTTGAAATCAATGTTTGCATCCCACTTGCATGACTGAAACAATCATGAATTACTAGCCTTAGTAATTACTAATTACTAGCCTAGTGTCTGTTAATTTCTTCTCAGTCTTTGGATGACAAGACAATCTGCAAGCCTTTCACAGGAAGCCTAATCAAGAAAACAGGTTTCCTAGAGAGGTTGTTGATATCCCAAGCCTGTCAGTGTTTTTGGACAATGCCCTTAATAACACACTTTAACTTGATCAGCTCTGAACTGGTCAGGCAGTTGGACTAGATGATTGTTTTAGGTCACTTCCAACTGAAACAATCTATTCTGGCCTAGACTAGTCCAAGAATGTGAGCTTCTTCTAGAGGAACCATGACAAACACTTTCCTCTTCTTCCTTTTTTCCTATGTCTCCAAGTTTTGTCATGTGTTCTGGAGATATCTATTGTGCATGCAATCCCTTCAGGACACTCACTGCTGTTTTTTTAATGTATGGAAATAAAGTGTTGTTTTAATTGAGCATAACTTTGCTGATGTTGGGAAAGCTTTCAGGTTCTACAACACACAGATTCCTTCTGGTATTCCTTTGCTTCACAATTTGTCTCTTCCCAAACCTCCTTTGAAAAGAAATTTTCAATACCGTACTTTACTTCTTAGTGTTTCCTTCTTTCTTTAATGGTAATTCAATATAATTATAATAGAACATTTTTTGCAGCCCTGTTCTTTACTGGTGCAAATCAAGACAATGTCATTGAGCTGGCAAATATGCCAGCAGTGTGAAAAAATGAATACTTTAGTATTTACTTCCAAATATTTTTTTTTCATATGAAAACAGTCTACACAAATAAGAATTATGGAATAGGTAAAATACATGACAACAGATGTATTTCAAACTACTGCAGTTCACTAGACAATACTAAGACCACTTTAGAGACATGAATTTCTTGCTCGGAGTAGCTTAGTTGTGTTATGTGTTTGATATGACTGAACAGTGTTATATTATATATACAGTCTTGGTACAGATGTTCAACTGGGGTAAATCAGCATAATATTATTGACTTCAAGTGATCTCATTCAAATCTCAGGTTTATTTTGCATTTTTCACATGCAAAACAAAGAGAAACCCATGAGTATTTTAAGAACCTGTTTATAAAAGATATTATAAAGAGGTAATGATTATAGCTGTGAAACTGGTGCTTTTTAGATAGATATACCATGCTAATTTTAAAGGCATGCTGCTTTCATTTGTAACTTCCAAGGCACTACACATTTTTCTCCCTCCATGCTGTACAGTTACTCCTAAGGGCAGGCTTCACACAAGTATTTAGACAGGAGAACACAGAACAAACAGTGACTGCTATTACATTCAAACTAGCTGCAAGGAGAGTCTAAGCAGCTTGGGAAGGAAAGCAATAGTCCCTGCAGCCTGCTGCCCCTCCTGCCTGCTGGTCAGCCCTCTGTCCACTTTGTAACAGCCTTTGATCAACTGGAGGACTGCCATATGCCATTTCTCCCCTCTTGCAATACACACATATGTTCTGCCTTCATCTTTAAGTAGTAAACAAACTTAATTATTTCAAGTGTTGACGTTATCTGTGGGTAAAATGAGGGTTCATCTGAGGCTGAAGTAGTAATTCAAATATACTGCCAACACTTTTCCCACTGTTTACCCCTTTTCTTTACAATGTTCTTCCTGAGTTGTTTGCAAAGCTGGGCGTCATCCTACTATTCGTACACTTATCTCATTATAATCTCATCCACCCCACATTCCTCCAAGCTGTAAATGTTGAGAATGTCTTAAATATCAAAATATCATATCGTATTATAGTCAAGATATGTGGCATCCACTGCTTCCCTTTGCCTTGTGAGGCAAAGAAATTGGTTTGATGCAGTTAGTTCCTGAAAAAGCCACTTCGGCTGCTGCTCATCATCCTGTTATTTTCTAGGTGCTCATATATATATTGATTAGTAATTTCCTCTCCTGTGATGCATTTTAAATTTACACTGACCGATCTTTATTTTCTTTTCTCTGTTTTATGTTATTAAAGAGAGTTAGTAATTGTATTTTCTTCAGCTCTGTGAAGACCATCTCAATCATTCATCATATATTAAAGACCATACAATCATAGAATGGTTTGGGTTGGAAAAGACTTCTAAAGGTTATCTAGTCCAAGCCCCCTGCAGGGAGCAGGAACATCTTTAACTGGTTCAGGTTGCTCAGAGCCCCAGTCAACCTGATCTTGAAAAGTTTCCAAGCATGGGTCTTCTACCACCTCTCTGGGCAACCTGTTCCAGTGTTTAATCACCCTCATTGTAAAAAAAATTCCTTATATATAACATGAATAAACCCTCTTCTAGTTTAAAACCATTACCCCTTATCCTTGTCCAGGATAAAAAGACATGTTTCCTACAGGCCACCATTAAATATAGAAAAGTTGCAATAAGGTCTCCCTGGAGCCTTCTCTTCTCCAGGCTGAACAACCCCAACTGTCTCAGCCTTTCTTAACAGTTAGATGTGTTACATGCCTCTGACCATTTTTGTCATTTTGTGGCCCTCCTCTGGACCTGCTCCAACAGGTCCATGTCCTTCTCATGCTGAGGGCTCCAGAGCTGGACACAGTAATCCAGGTGTGGTCTCATTAGAGTGGAGTAGAGTGGCAAAATCATCTCACTCAGCCTCATGGCCATGCTTCTTTTGATGCAGCCCAGGATATGGTTGGCTTTCTGGGCTGTAAGCCCACATTTCTGGCTTATGTCCAGGTTTTCATCTACCAGTGCCCCCAAGTCCTTTCTCACAGGGCTGCTTTTAATCCCATCATCTCCCCACTTGTATTGATAGCAGGGATTGCCTTGACCTATGTGCAAGACCTTGCACTTGGGCTTGCTGCACCTCATGAGGTTCACATGGGGCCACTTGTCAAGCTTGTCCAGGTCCCTCTGAATGATATCCCATTCCTCAGGTGTGTCAGCTGCACCACTTACGTTGGTGTCATCAGCAAGCTTGCTGGATACACTTGATCTCATTGTCTGTGCCATTGATGAAGATATTAAACAGCACTGGTCCCAGTATGAACCCCTGAGGGACGTCACTTGTCACTGATCTCCATCTGGACATCAAGCCATTGACCACTACTCTCTGGATTTCCATTGTTCTTCCCTTGTCCACTGATGTATTCAATTCATACTAGAAGGCCACTAACTTGGTCATGCAGGATTTGTCCTTAGTGAAGCCATGCTGGCTGTCTTGAATTGCCTCCCTATCTGAAAGATAAATTTTCAGAGGTTACTTTAGCTTTTTCTTTAAGCATTCTGTGGTAAATTTCACTAGGTCCTGAAGTGTCCATAATCCACATTTTGCCTGATATATTTTCTGGGGTCCTAATCTATTCTTACAGAAACACAACAACAACAACAAATCCATCTCTGAATTGTATTCCCCCTCTGTCACCATTAAAAGCCTCTATATTTTCTTTATCTTCTTAAATCAAAAGCATTTGCAGGTCTTGCATTCTATGTCCCTGTCTTTTGTAACACATCTGCTTTTCAACTTTCTGGTTGTATTCCTAGTTGTCTATGCTAACTTTCATATTTATCTCAGCCATCTCTTCTTGTATCTGAAATTTTTGCAACTTCTTTTCTGCCTCAGCCAATTCCAGTTCTTCATTCTCATTCTCCAGTCTCAACACATCCTGATACACATTGTCAGGCTAAAACTTTTTCATCCCTGAATTTCTGAAAACTGTGCAGGACCATGGTGTATCGTGGATTTTACGTTTTCCTGAACCCTGACAGGCAGTTAAACAATGTTTAAAATCCAAAACGAACTTACATATTCAAGTAAAAATCAGGACAGACAGTGGTAACATTCATCACTGGATTTGTCAATAGAAATGATGTGGATATTTCTGGTGGAATTTCTCTAAAGGACACAGTCTGACAGATGAATTAACACTTTCTTCTTCAGACCTGTGGGTGATTCTACCTTGCTAATCCACCCTGGTGAGACCTCTACCTGGAGTACGGCATCCAGTTCTGGGATCCCCAGAAGAAGAAATACATAGACCAGTTGGAGCGAGCCCAGAGGAGGGCCATAAAAATTATCAGAGGGCTGGAATACTTATACTATCAAGAAAGGCTGAGAGAGTTGGGGTTGTTCAGCCTGGAGAAGAAAAGGCTTCAGGGACACCTTATTGCAACCTCTCAGTACATAAAGGAGGCCTATAAGAAAGATAGGGACAATATTTTTAGCAGGGCCTATTGCAATAGGAAAAAGGTTGATGGTTTTAGACTAGAAGAGAGTCGATTTAGTCTAGATACAAGGAAAAAAATTTTTACAATGAGGGTGGTGAAATAATAGAACAGTTTGCCTAGAGAAGTATAGTGTCTTCGTGGTACCTTTCCTGCAGTATTTATAAAAACAATGAAATTGCCTACCTGGCCTTACTTATTCAAGCATTACCAGTCTCTGTTTCTAGTTGATTCATATCTTCCATTTAGTAAAGATACATTGAACTATGATAATAAAGGCACAAATATTATTGGACAGTGTGGGTGTCTCAGATATGTTTATTTTCTGGTGTTCATGAAAGAGGAATGCAAGTATTTTCCCTGCTCATAGACACTTCCCATTTAAATAGTCAAAAGACATAGACATGCTGAGTTACTTCTGAAAACTGCATAAACTTTTACTGAAGTATAAACCACCAATAAATGATATGATTCATAAATCACTTTTTTTCCCCCAAATTCCAGTATTCTATTTTCATCCTACATTCTCCTGAAAGCAATATCAAGTCATAAACCATGAAACAGAGCAACTGAGCAGCAATAAGTATTGCAAGTGGAGTGTCAAAAACCTGCTGAATTAAAGTGGAAGGAGGCCAAAATAGAAAAATACTCTCTCCCCTTTCTGTAGACCAATCACCATCCAATAACATTCAGTCTAAAATCTTCCCTAATACACTGAATTCCTTCTCTTTGTATTGCTGTTCCTTTTTTGACACTCCATCCATTCAAGCAACTGCCCCTGAACTCTGCAATAGGAATTAAGATAAAATACAGCTTGATAAAAATTCTAGTATCAGAGCTCTCTCTAGTGGTGACTGTGCTACCTCATTATCTATAATTCATCCTAGCTAAATACAAGGAGTGATTGCCTCTTCAATGGGACACCAGTAAATTCCTCCTTTTGTGACACCCATTAGAGAGACTTCAGGCTGGTGGAAGAGTGTTAGGATAAGAATACATGAGTGTGAAGAGAAGAGTGATGGATTCTTAGCTGACTTGGGACCTTGGACTTTGGGCAGATGAGGTAGGGATGTAATCATCCTTCCACCAGCTACTTAAACTAACCAAAGGGCAAGACAGAGAAGATCTAGTGAGGATTTTACCATCTCAGCTCTCTAGTCTGCTGAAGACTGGTGTTTCCAACAGTAGAACAGACAGGAGTGACTGGAGGCTTTCTAGAGCTGCACTGCTAGAGACTGATACATTTTCCTCCCAGCAGATGATAGAATTTTCCTGTCTTATGCTTTCCTGCTGGGAACAAGAGCTTCCCCCCTACGGCAAGGGTAGTTGTTTGGTTTTTTTTTTTTCCAAGGAGGAATTGTTGCTCTTGATCTAGTAGCAGGCCTCCTTTAGGGTTTTCACCACCATCCATCCAATGTCCTTAGATCTAGCAGGCTGTTTGCTCTATTATCCTGGCTTTGGTTTATTTATTTAAAGCCTTATTATGGGTTGCCTTCTCAACACTATGCTTTTAGCTAGAGACAGGGACTGCAAAGTTTCTTGGTACTTCAGCTTTTGCCCCAAGCTGTTCCAGGTACTGATAGCAGTGACATAAATGAAAAAAACCTGCATAATCTGTTCTCTAGCAGTTTTTCAAGAGGTGATTGTTAACACCGGGAGCTGGTCTTAGGTTGAAGTATGCTGTCTCATGCATTTATTTCTGAATAATATGACAGACTTCATGCTCCATAGATGAGAGCTTTGCTGCATGGAAGCCATCTCTACTGTAATTCATCATGTCATAAAGGCCTTAAGAGATAGGAGCTAAAGCTTTTCCTCCCTTCTCCCAGTACGCCAGGCAAAGAGTTTTCTTTTTCTCTGTAAGGAGTTTATGCAACTAGGTAGTAAAACTTGTGGACAGAGGTGGATTTTGGCCTTCATGTCAATGCTATGAATATTCTTCTAGCTAGGTCCTTAGTATAGAAACATCTGTGAATATTCTCAGGTACAGAATATGCAATAAGGAACAGCATGAATAGTTACCCAGAAAAAATCTAAAGCACCACAAAATCAATTGGCATTGTCAATTTCCAGTCTCTGTGCTACAACACTAAGCATTTTATTGCATACTGCATTCTCCTGGCTTATATTTATGGCCACGGGACACACTTTTAATGCTGGCTTCAAAAAAACATTATGAAATTTGTTGGAAAGTTATAAAGATCTTTTTTCCATCTATTTTTTTCAGATCAGTTTGGGGTGGTCACTCAGCAGTAAACTGAGTGTCTAAATCAATCTTATTTCTTCCATTTTAAAGATCCTTTTCCACTCCTCTTCTTAAACAGTGACACCAACTATTTTAATCTAGCCATTCTAAATCATTTCATTCATACGAGTAATACAAAATCCCTAGAAATTTACCAGTACTTGGATCTTAATTACCAAGAAAGCCATTATGTGAATTAGGTTTGAATATAGCATGCTTTTATGTAGCGCCTTTCACACATAAGGTGCAGTGGCAGTGAGATGTTTATGATGAACTGAACAATGTCTGATAATAAAACTTCATCACTCCACTAATTCAAAGGGTCCTAAGAGTGATACACTTTTTGTCAAGATGGCTTTATACCAGGAGTCTGCAGTCTAAAAGGCAGGTTTCTATAAGGCAGTATTTCATTTTGTCTCATTACTTGCACTTTTCATGCTTGGCAAGGTAACAGGTGACATGCTGAGTCAAAGCTGTGCTATCTACAGCCAACTGTACATCCAGACTGACATGGCAACCTTAAAGAAACACGGGGTTATTATAATTAATGAGTATTTTTGCTTCTATCTGACAGGGAAATCAAATACATACATTGGGAATTTCACTGGGCATTGGCCAGGAGTTATATAAAGAATACGCTGTTTAGCCAAACTTATCCTATGTATGCAATGATAAAGAAGAAATTCTAAGTAAACTTTTCTTACTTTTATTTCATGAAATAAAAATATACTGTCTTTTTTTTATAATAGTCTCCATAACTGATAAAAAAAACAGTAGATGAGTCAAAGTTTACCTAAGTTTCAGTGAAATTTTTGTTTTGATAGAATACATCTATGCAACACAGTTATTTACATGTTTTTGTTTAAACTGCAAATTATTGTGCCTTGAAATGTTTCTGTCAAAGAAGAATTTTCTGTGGGCAAAGAATACATTACTATGCAGCATGTTAAAATGATATACTAATTTAGCCTTAAAATTAGCAATGTCTTCATTTGTCTCGTACAGGACAATCTTTTGCATACAATACACAATTAGTCCATTCTTGAATTCCAGAAAGAAAGCTAAAACTCTTCAGTCAAACTGGATACTGTTGGTGCTATTATTGTTCATCTTTTTTGGTCTATGTTTTTACACAGACCATTTCTCACTTTCAAGTTTTGCTGCATTGATCATCTCCCTCATAAACCATGCTTCACGTAATGTCTCCAACAGATGGAAACCCCAGCGATATAGTCTCCATATTAAGTGTCTTTAGGTAGTAAAAACAATACACAAGGTTTTCAAAAGAGCTCCATTTCAAATAGCTCCTACTTTAATCATATACAAATGAAACTGGTGTGGTCCAGCCTTTCTAGTGGTATGTACTAAATGCTCCTTAGGAATGCAGGCTGGCCACAGAGGTGCAGCTGTAGTGGTGCAAAAGCAAAGAGAGAAGTTGAAGAGGAATTCTCCACTGTGCTAGGATGTGATGTGTAAGCCAAAAAGTTGAACTATCAAGAACTTGCTTTGCATACAATGAGATCTCAAGGATGCAAAATTTTTTGGAAAATCTGCCTATACATTATATACTCTTGTTTATCTTGTTACTCGCTGCATCAGAATTTCTATTGCAGTCTTTGTTAGCATAAATGTCTGCACAAATCCCTAAACATAACTTCTGTTTCACCTTGTTTGCTCTTTTCCTTTTGCTATTATGTTCTTTTCTTCATGAATGCACTGCTTAATTATTCCATCCTCATATGACTTCTTCCCAGCATGTTTTTTTAAAATGTCCCTCTTTACCAGCCCTCAATTTTTATTTTCCTTTATTATTTTCATTAGTTGCTTCTGCACTGTCATTTTCCCTTCTATCCTTTCCATGCAAATATATCATGTTTTACTCAATACAAGAAACTTATATGTAAAGTTTATCTTGTTGATTCACAATCCACTAGCTGCAAACATGGTCAATCACAATTCTACAACAGCAGAGCACGAGGGTAGATTTTGTGACTCCAAAATACACAAAGAGCGTAACATATAACTTACTCATATTTATACTACTTGTATACTTATGCATGTTGATTATTACCCAAAAATGCTAATTAAAGACTCAGTCTTTCCTTGTACTGAGTCCCAGGGCTTACAAAGCATTTGGGTAATCCTGGTAGATGCCAGGGGACTAATCATATGACAATACTTTTCTCAGACATAGTTAAAACTTTGCTATAGAAACTAATTTCAACTTTAACAGAAATATCTGTCTCTGTTTCCTTCAATACAATTGCATGTATTATAACAGGTCTTGAAGGTACAATAGATACAGAAGCACAGCGTCCAGTGCAAAACGCTGTAATATGAATCTATGTTCCACAGAGTGAAGAGGTTTGGCAGGAAGAATGGAAGGGAATGGAGTAGCTCAGATAGGTGGTATGACATTCAAAATCACAGAACAGGAGAGGGAGGTCTCTCCTTTTATAATAGTAAACCCTAGCAAGAGATCTTTTTTTTTTCCCCATCCAAACAGGAGTTCTGCTGTCATTGTCTTGCACAGTATATCATACAAAAATGAGAGGGAAAACAAAGGCAGTGCTTTCCTGAATAAACAAAAATAAAAAGAAAAATTCTCATTTGTTTAACTAGCTGAGTTGTTGATGCAGTATTTTTCACTATAAGACTTTAAAATTACAGTGGATCTTAGGAAAATAATAGCATATCACTATGCAGTACAAATTAATGGAGAATAAAGGTAAGACCTGCATAGATGTTATAATAAATTGTCATTGTGTATATATATAAAATTACAGGACCAGTGGTGAACAGAATGCTGGTAAATTCTTGTTTTGTTTATGTAATGTCCATTTTGAATTGCTTCACCACTATTAGCTTAGCTAATATTCACCAGAATATTGCACATCAAAATAAAGTGAGATGGTTGTAACAATCATTATTATAACCATGCAAACATATTTTTAAAAATGTACTCTTATACAAACAAAAAAACCCCAAACAAACACAATGAAAAAGAAATCTCAATGTAAAATTTGACAAATTGTTGTAATAGATAATTAATTATTATCAATTCCTTTAGCTTCCTGTGTTAAGGTATTGATCCTTGTAAACACATTTGGTCTTTGAGACAACATAATATGAAATCCCACTGGTATTTGCTGCAATGTAGCTGTAGTCTCTGCAAGCATGATAGCAGTCTCCAACAGTTTGGCATGATGGTGCACAAGGGAGACAAATATACTCTGGTTTCAGGAGTTCATTGATACATGCTATGCAGAAAAGGAAAAAAAAAGAAGGCAAAATAATAGGTGGGAGAGTGGTGCCAATTTTCAAAGGACTTTTATGACAATAATGAGAGTGCTTTTCCCCCAGTCATGTAAAAATACTCTAAAAATACATTATTACTAAATTAAGCACATTTCTTGGTCTGACCTATGGTGAGACAGTGCTCCATACAACAGAATCCCTGGGCATTTATCTAAGGAATAAATTTGAAGCGAAAAGGAAGGAATTACAAATGTATCATTTTTCATTTCTCACCACATTCATTAGATATTATTTTTCTTTATATAAAATTTCATTTAGAAACAACTGACCATGAAATAAGGACCCTCTACAGACCTTTGCAGTTAATGATGACACTTTAACAGCCCTATCTTGCCTGAGACAAAGACCCTTCTTTCTCCAAGTCCTTAATCCTTCAAGAGGAATTTCCAGCTTTCAGCTAGACCCTCTCATTTCTTCTGCTCTGGGATGGGATATTTCCTCCATTCTCCACATCGTGTTTTGGCTCTTTGTCTCCGTTTTCAGCCTTACCTGCTGCTTGTTTCTCAATTACTCCTTTACCTCAGAGAGCTCTCTGACACCATTTGCCTCTTTGCTTTTTCTCTTGCTCAACTTTCAGTTTTCACAAACACCCATTCTGTGCTGCACATCACCCTTATCAACATTTCTTGAAGCTAGGGGAGACAATTACACTCATGTTTCTTTTAGCAGTTTAGGTATCTTGTAGTAACTTGTCTCTTATGCTACCTTTCATGAGTGCTGGGTTCCTTTCCCTTAATCAGATCTCTCCATAATTATTTCTCTCTTTAATCAGTTGTCCGATTACTGTTCCCCCTCTACCAATCATGATTGTTTCTATGATCTGACATTGACAGCCAGCCCCACCTTACTCATACTAGGAGTTTCCACTTTTTTACATCCATGTACTGCTGCTAAAATCTCTATCAACCTGAGTATCTCGCATAAAGAGCCAGTATGGATTTGGACAGAAGAGAGAGGATTCTGCTGGACTCTTTCCACTAAGAACAACACCCGTGCTCTTTTGCTGAGTACAAAGGATTACAGGAGGAAGGCAAAAAGGAAAGTTCCCAACTGATGTGCACCTTTTTTGTGCCTGATGTGGCAAAACTTTGGACCTACTTTTATTGATCACATTCTTTTGTATCCCTAATTTTTCTGCACATCAGCTCTGTCCATACTGTTTTACCAGCTTGTACCAGTCAGACATAGCCAAGTAGTGAGGAATTCAAATTATGGGTATTGGTCTTTGCCAGCTACTGCCAAGACCCAATACCATTATCTCACATCATCTTCTGTAATTTATTTCCTTTTCAATATGTCTTTCACTGGAGTGAAATTGTCCCAACCTGCCACATGCTGCATCCATGCTGGAGTTGATACCTAGTGAGATATTTTATCAAAGCAGAGGTACTTTGTGGTCTATCTTTGAAATTTCCTTCCCTGTCATCCTGAAATATCACTGGGATTTAAATTCCTCACCCTTTGTCCCTGGCTGGGGAGGTAGACCAGACTGATGAAACCAGAGAGAGCTCTCAAGAAGTTACACTTTGGAGATTTGAGCTTAGATTTTTGTTGAGTATTACACAGTGATTGGTGATGAATGGATGCTGTCAGCTAAATAAACCTATCCTCTTGCTGGTGGTGTTCAATACACATCCCTCAAAGATTTCTAGATTAAATCGATTCACTTTCATATATTTGTCATCTGATACATGAATATTTAGTGGCTATTACTTAGGAAAAACTAATTTGAGGCTTCATAATTATAATGTCAAACTGAATCTTGCTTTGTGGGATTTATACCTTAAATTTGAAAAAGGTAGGCAAATATGACATAAAAATAAAGAAACCACACATCCTCTTGACACAAGAAACCTGTAAAACAGGTTTCTTAACATCTTGCAGACCCACCCCTTCCTTCATTCCAGAGATAACATACAAGCGCTGATGCAATCAGTGAGCTAAATGCAGAGCTGTTGTATTTCATCTGCTAAAGAAAAGACTAGAGGTTTTCAGAAACTGGTGGAAAACTGAAGAAAGAATGGTTAAAACAAAAAGGGATTTGAGTTTTTGACTGAACTTGACTAGAACCATCTGCTCAGCTGGGAGAAGTACTGAAGAATTCTTCAACTGGGCTCTAAGCAACTGGTTAACTGTGTCCTTTCCTTACCTCTTCAATTAATAAGGACCTGAAAATTTGACTACAGCCAATACTCGGACAGCCTAATCCTAAAATGATTAGGCAGACTGAGCCTGACTGTAAATTTTACATGTGTTTTATGTTATTTAGTGGTAGGAAAAACCAGATTTTTATTTTATTGGTATACTAATAAAATACTAATTAAGCTAAGACTGTTAAGAACTAGTAATTCTTGATCTTTGATACAACCTCATATATTTTCTTACATTCCTTCGCAGTTGTCTGTTTTCCTGTTTCATACCCAACTGGATACCTAGTTTGCAGAGAGTAGGTGCTCGCCAGTTTAATATGAGACTTTCTACAATACCTCATTTTGATCAAAACTCACTGCTTTCTTCTGAGAATAGCCTCTATCTGCAGTTTAATTTCCTTTAAGAACATTCATGTTATGGGTGTGAAAACCCTTATGGAATAGAATCATAGAATCATAGAATGTCAGGGGTTGGAAAGGACCCCTGGAGATCATCAAGTCCAACCCCCCCTGCTAGGGCAGGACCATAGAATCTAGGGCACGTTACACAGGAACGCATCCAGACGGGTCTTGAAAGTCTCCAGAGAAGGAGACGCCATAACCTCTCTGGGGAGCCTGTTCCAGTGCTCTGTAACCCTCACAGCAAAGAAGTTCCTCCTGATGTTGAGGTGGAACTTCCTGTGCTCTAACTCGCATCCATTGCCCCTTGTCCTGTCGCAGGGCACAAGTGAAAAGAGGTTGCCCCTTTCTTCTTGACACCCAGCCCTCATCTATTTATACACATTAATTAGATCCCCTCTCAGTCTTCTCTTCTCCAGACTAAAAAGCCCCAGCTTTTTTTTTTTTTTAAATGAGCTTAAGTACCAACAAAAAAGATTCAGCCTAAAGAGTAGAAAAAGCTCTTCAGCTTGTGCTGGCAGAGAAGGTTGAGGAGGTTAAAAGGACCTTAAAGAAACCTGCAAAGCTGGCTGGAGCAAGGCAAGGCTGCGAGGTTTGACAGATCTGAAGAAGGGCTGGTGCTTCCTAAAACACCTCCTGGGTTTCCAACACAGATCGGTTAATTTAAAACCAGATTTTCTTTCTTCTGCAGCTTCCCTTCCACCAGCTGTACTGCTACCACAACTCCAGTGTCACAGGCGTTATTGACTGGGTGTGGGCAAGGGGGCAGAGCCGGTGGCAGCTGCAGGTCCCCTGTGTGTTTTTTCTGCTCTAACATTGTGATTTGCAAGTAATTTTTTGCTCTTGAGTCAGATGTTTGCTGCATAGCCCTCACAAAATATTTTTGCTTTATGAGGTGTGTTTTTTCAGTCTCCTTGCTGACTTATAAACTCATTCAAATTATTCTATATGTCAAAATTTACATAATATTAACAGTGAGATTTTTACAGCTGTGAAGGGATAGGGGTTGAGAACTGCAAGGGTGGATCCGTGTTGAAAAATGCACGTCCTCAGCTCTGTTATCTCATTTAGTATTTACTAATTTTGGCTGCCCGTGCTTCAGGCAGAGGAGAGCTGTGAACTGGGTGACGATCCTACAGCAGAAGCAGGGTTGAGACCGGGCTGTTGGCCAGAATGCCTTTTACTGAGAAAATGGTCAAGCTGAGGGTGTTCTGAAGAACAGATGAGCTACAACTTACCAGATGCACGTGTGTCTGTGCATGTGTTGGCAGAGAGGGGATTAAAACTGTGGCAGAAAGAAGGCATCCGAAACCACAAAAATCCATGTATTTGAGCTTGTTTCAGTTTGAGGCTGATGGTTTGGTTCAGTTCCTGCTTAGTTTGAACCACTTTGGCCAGTTTCACATCTCTGCCATACCTTAAGCAATTAGAGGCATTCTTTCATGTCATGTTCATTACTTTAATTCTCTTAATCCTGTGGATCTTTTTCTCAAAAAAAAAAACCCCACCATATTTGTCAGATGCTTTAGCTTTCATGGAGCTGAGCAAAGTAGTTTTCATCAGCCCATATTTTCCCAGGTGGTTTGTGATCTTACATCTTATCGGTACCTCCCGGATCTTGCAGATGGCAGCGGCCCAGACTTGTGCATCCGTCATCTCCTGAACACTCCCGGGTTTGGTTATTGCTTTTCAGCAGACGTTGGGCAGGATTTCCGCTCCCTCTGTGTGGCTGGGGTCCAGTGATGAAGAACAAGAGCTCTTGTTGAGTTTGCCATTTCTCCGCTGGCTGCAGCGGGTGCTCTCTGAAAGGTCCTTCAGCCTCTCTGCTTTCCTAGGTCTCATGGACCCTCCTGGGGAGACAAGGCTGGCAGTGGTTCAAGTAGGTTGCTTTGAAAGGCTTGGGTGAAAGATGGCATTCCTGAATTAGGCATTCCTGGTGTTATGACCTGCCAGTGTTGGGTTTGGGAAAGCCACAACATCCAGCTGAGGTCTGAGGCAGCTCTGTTTTACCTGGTTTAGCCCCAATTACCCCTGCATGCAGCACAAGGTTCTTGAGCAGCTGGTGGGTTCCACCTTGCTGGGTTTCACCTTGAGCCCTGCATGTTGGATGATTTTTTGACAACTTCTTGTTTCCCAGATGTGTAGGGGTGGTGGATCAAATGCGTGGCCATGTGCATCTCGCCTCTGGGAGTGGCTGGTGTCAGATGGTTCCCAGACACCAGCTTGTACAGCTGTTGGATTTGGTTATAACTTGAGCACAGGTCCTTGTTTTCCACTCTAGTTCTATGTGCTCCTTAGATAATTGGGATAAAAATGCCATCTTTAATGCCTACAGCTCAGAGCACTGCGTATCAAGTGAGCTGTTGGAAAGAAAGAATTTTATAATATGGATAATAGAGGATGCTGAAGGATTTGTGCATCTCCAGTCTCCTTTTCAGAAGGATAGAGCCCAGGGAGATCTAGTGCCTCATTCAATCATTGGTCCCTGAAGCCATGTTAAAGATAAAATGCCATCCAATGAAAAATATAATCATTTTATTAGTAGTAAGTCACTCCTGGCTCCTCAGTGCCCAACGAGGAAATATAAACAGCAAACATTTTGTGGGATTAATGGCAGAATGCAGGAGGTGGAGGTGGTGGCAGGGGGAACAGGTTGCAGTACACTGGCCCAAAATCTGGTTGTTATTACGTTTTATGCTGTGCTGAGAGATAATCAGTACCATATGACGGCATAGATGGAAAAGCTCATTGCTCCCCTGCAGTGCTCACCCCTGCACCAGTCTGATAAATTCCAGCATTCCATAAGCCAAACGTTGATTTGGAACAGATGGACCTCTGGTCCTTCAGTGGGATCACAAAGTTGCATAGGCTCAGGCCAGCATTTCCAGAGGATCAACTCTGCTGCTGCTAGGCCAAAAATAACATTAGATGGCATTTTGTTCTACAGGGCTGGTATTTCAAACACATCCCAAATGTGAGGGCTTGCAGTGGGAATGGAAGTGGTAACTCAGATGATGGCCATGGTGCTCACGGTGATCTGCATCATCAGGCCGCAGAGGAAGTCCCAGTGCAATGGGGAGCATAACAGGAACATGAACATGCTCATAACTTGTTGCCCTCACGTACGTGATAATGGCAAATTATGTGTGCTTTACACCTAATCTGGAAGCATCAGTTTAACCAGGCTGTCTCCAGAGCACAGAATCCCAGTGTGGTAGGGACTGGAAGGGACCTCTGCCGGTGATCTCATCCAACCCCCCTGCTCCAGCAGCTCACCCAGAGCAGGGTGCCCAGGATCACGTCCAGGTGGGTTTGGAATCTCTCCAGAGAAGGAGACTTCACAACCTCTTTGGGCAGGCCGGTCCAGAAGCGCTTTACCTAGTAGCTGGGAGATTCCCACTGGGGTGGTGTTATCACTCTCTTGGGGTAAAAGCCAAACTAGAGACTTTGAGCCTCTGGGTTGGACCAGGATGGACCTAACAGTTCCTCCTGGAGCTGCCAGTGCCCACTGTGCAGGCAGGGTGAGCCAGCAGCCCTCTGCCAGCGGGCGATGCTGGGCAGAGCTGGCTCAGGGATGCGACTGGGGTGCCCAGGAGCCAGGCAGCGGCAGGAGAAGGATCTTCTCCAAGGATCCTGCTTTCCTGCGCACACCGTATGGGCTCTTCACGCTTCAATCCTCAATACAGGCAATGGAAAGGTAAATACACTTCTGCTTCAGGCTGGATGTTAGGAAAAATATCTTCCCCAAAAGGGTTGTCAGGCACCAGCCCAGGCTGCCCAGGGCAGTGGTTGAATCACCATCCCTGGATGTGCTTAAAAGCCGTGTAGATGTGGTGTTGAGGGACATGGTTTAGCAGCGGACTTGATAGAATACGGTTATGGTTGGACTCAATGATCTTAAAGGTCTTTTCCAACCTAAATGATTCTGTGGTTTTATGATTCTGCAGGTGGGGCAATGCAGCAGAGATGTTTTACTGTTGTGCCTTCCCACAGGACAGAGGCTTTTCACTGCCCTAATAGTAAAGAGTTTTATAAAGTGAAGCTGATCTGCATGTTCTCAAATCTGACTTTTGCCACTCGGATTTGGACTCGGGGTGTTGAGTGTGTTGTCGTGGCTGTCCAGACCTCATTAGAGTCATGCCTTCTCCGCCAATTTGTGTAATTTACTGGAGGTGAAATCTTTTGGACCAAGTTATAGTGTGCATGCAAAGCTAGTGGTGTTAAAAAAGATACATAAATCAGTATTTCTTGAAGCTGGTTGATTTAAAAATTACCTTTTTCCCTATAAACATATTAATTGTTTGGATCCTTCTCCGTAACCCAAACCGAGGACATGGGACAGAGGAAACGGATCAGGATGAAAGTGGCTTAAAAATGAAGTTTAGAAAGTTGTCACCGTTTCTCATGACTTGGTTTCATGTTTCCAGGAGGCGTTTAAGTCTCTTTGGGAAATTTATAAGCATACATTTAGTCCTGTTAACAGATTTTATTTAATAGTAAAGGATTACCAATGTAAATAAAATAACACATTAATTGTTCCCAGAATGAGCGTCCCTGTACCTACTTGCCTGTGTACCTCTTGGTTTAGCCAAGCATGCGAAGCTGGAATAAGCAACAATTAACAACTCTAATGACATTCTTCTCTTTATATTTAGTTCTCTTTCCCCAGGCACAATCACTTCAGAGTGAACTTTAACATTGCAACATCCATTTTGCTTGTTTCCTCTCGGAAAAAACAAGTTGATGCTTATGCTCTTGCTAGAAGTTTGAGGCTTGCCAACAGATGTGCTGAGAAATGTTTATTGACTGTTTCTTAATGTTTCTTAAACCCCTCATCCATGTAGGCAGACTTCTCACCTAATAAACCTGCTTTGCACCAGAGCTCACTGGCCTCTCGCTGAGAACGAGGTGGACCCAGGCTGGCCACCTTTCCACCTGGACGTGGCATCACAGGCTAAGAAATTTTCTCTGCTGCTACCAAAGGCAATACTGACAAGAGATACAAAATGTGCCATAATTGACTGGGACAGGGATTGTCCCCCTGGACTCAGCACTGGGGAGGCTGCCCCTCAAATCCTGGGGTCAGGTTTGGGCCCCTCACTCCAGAAGGACATTGAGGGGCCGGAGCGTGTCCAGAGAAGGGCAACAAAGCTGGGGAAAGGGTCTAGAGCACAAGTCTGGTGAGGAGCGGCTGAGGAACCTGGGGGTGTTGAGCCTGGAGAAAAGGAGGCTCAGGGGAGACCTTCTGGCTCTCCACAACTCCCTGAAAGGAGGATAGAGCCTGGTGGTGGTCTGTCTCTTCTCCCAAGGAAGAAGTGTTAGGACAAGAGAAAATGCCCAAGGGAGGTTTAGGTTGGACATGAGGAACAATTTCTTTCCTGCCAGGGCTGTGAAGGGCTGTCCCAGGCTGCCCAGGGCAGTGGTGGAGTCCCCATCCCTGGAGGGGTTTCAGAGCCATGGAGATGTGGTGCTGAGGGACATGGTTTAGTGGTGCCCTGGCAGTGCTGGGTTAACAGCTGGACTCGATGATCATAAAGGTCTCTTCCAACCAAAACAATTCAATGATTTTGAGAAAGTCAGATCGTGGCTCAGCTGACAGCAGCTCACAGGTGCATGAGAAGCTCATTTCTCATGGAAATGATACAGCAGCAGCACGGCTCTGGGGCTGAAGGACGTTCAGATCAGGGCATTGTGTGCATCTACCCATGACTGCCTGTACTAAGGCACAGTGAAGACACGCCTGGTGTTGTATCATCTCATCCGTGTACTACCTCCCCTTTCTGCCTCGTGCAGCATCTTTTGATGTGTTGACATGAACAAGGGATTTCCCTGGTCCAAGCAAAACAATCTTATCTGCTGGCCAGCGCCGAGAGCTAGTACTCTTTATAAAGTCATATGACAAGTCTGTCTCTGGGTTGTTTTTTCTTTCTTTTCCACAGTCAAAGCTTCTATAAACCTGTGCAGTATGGAAGTGCTGTTAGAGTCACATGGCTGAAACCATGTTTCCATAAATCCTAATTTAGGTCAGTTGGGACAGGTCGAAACTGAAGTTGAAATACTCGGTGAAATAGAAGTTGGCATAAACACCCTGCTTCAAATTTGCTTTTCACGTTTAGAAGTGACAGTAGTTTTTAAATCACAACCCTTGTTCTAGAGTCTGTAAATGTGTAGCTTAAATGTGACCAGCGTAATCGGCTTAACGTCCTCTGGGAAACAAGTTAATTTTTTCCTTCCTCTCTCCCTTACATACTTTTGACCAATTATTTTTAAAAGTTGCAGGTCCATCTTTGCCATAATTTGGACTTCATTGCTTTAAATCACATCTCAGGGAGCTTTAGTCAACATTGGATTACCAGCACTCACCAAGAGATGCTGTGTGCTGGGCGAGCTTTTGCAGAGCAAGTTGGTTTTGTTGACAGGACTCTCCTGTGTGTCGTGTCTTACTGATACCTTCAATGTTTCTTGGGGCTAAATTAATCTTTCCTTACCAGGCAAAGTCAGGGTGAGCAGTAACATGTTTCCACACGTGGGATTACATGGAGAATTCAGGGAACTAAGCTGTCTCCACCTTCATAGGCTGAGGCTGTTTTCTTTTCACCTTCAAATCTTTTTCCCTGATTCAAGGCAAATAATTATTTATTTTTATTCTTCCTAGCAAAAATTGCCTGCCCTGGTTTCGGCTGGGACAAAGTCTTCATCAGAATAGGTTTGTTATTTAAATACCGCTTTCCACTAACTTCGGGATAACTGAAATTAGCTGTTTTATGTTGAAACAGGTAGTTCATTGCAAACCATTGAAAAACACATGTAGTAAACTTTGGCTTATTATCAGACGCTGCCAAATTTAGCGCATCATTTGATGCAGTAGGAATGGCTATGAGTAATCGTTCATCTCATACCAAAGGTTTGAAGGTTGTCTGAGTAGGAGGCTTTTCTGGTATTGACAAATGAAAAGTGGCTTTTTTCCAGGAACTAACTTTTTGCTCAGCTAGCACAGACTCCAGTGCTCCAGCTGACATTTATTTTGGCCTGTGTTACCAGCCTTAGTGTTCTTCTCAGTGTCATCCACAATGGCTTGCTAAGTGATTTTTTTTATTATTTATTTATTTATTTTCGGGTTTTGTGTTTATCTGTATATCCTCTGCAATTTTTTGTTATGCAGCATTTAGGAACCTCCTTCATAGTCCTACCAAACATGATCCTACCCAGCACTGGGCACCCTTTCTTAATTGCTGTGCAGGGGCTGGTATCCTGGAGCTCTGCCACCTTCAGCTGCAAGGACTTCTGTGGGACACTGCCCAGGTGGGATTTCATCAGCTTGATGTGGACTTACTGTGGGTGACAGGAAATTCTACTCTGGACCCTGCTGCCTTGCCCTCCAATGTTTGCCTGCAGCCTTTAAATGCCTCACGGGTTTCTTGTCAATTCATACATTTTTAACTGAAAAAATAATGGCCGTGTTCACTGAAGAGGAAGGCATCGGCTGCCAGCTCCTTTTCACAGAGGCAGTACGTGGTTTAGGGTCACTTCTAGTGAAGAGTGGCTTCTCATAATGAAGCATTAAACTTTTGACACACATGGACCAAGGCCAAGCCTCTACTTCAGGTTGAGTGTATGGAAGTTAAGGTTTTGTTAGCATCTGTGATGCATAAACTAGGGGTCTTTGGACCATGCTGTTGGAAAAGCATTCTGTCAACAGCCTCCTTGGAGGCATCGTTTAGGTTTGTACTTTAATATATCCCAGGACTTAGGGTCACTCTACTTAACCCCTTCAGTTTCTCAAACTCCTTCTTTATATTGAACACAAACACTGGCAGGTTTGGATGTGAACCAGGTTCGGGTACGAACTAGTAGGTTTGGGTAATCCGGTTAAACTCAACTTTTCCTCATAGCCACTAATCTCAGAGGAGTGGATTTTGTGCCCCATCTTTTTCCTGTGAAGGTGAGTGTGTTGCTTATAGGCATGATGTGTCTGTGATCCGCAGCTAAGAGTTTTCTTTTCAGAACTGTCACCTCAGTTTAGCAGCATTTGCATCTTGCTTTAGTGGCGTCTTGCAGGTTCTTCCCTTCTTCAAGACAACGTTGATTCATTTTTCCAGGCCTACAGAAGATGGAGTGCCGTATTTCCTAACACCAACAGGCCTGCCTCTCTTCTTTTTGGTATGTTTGATGAAGCCAAGAGCAGTGGTCCCACTTCAGCTCCTCTTTCCATTGCTTTCCAAAGCAAGGGAAACATCTTCAAAGTTGTCCCCTGCTAAATGTACTCTCTGGAGACAAATACAGATGGGTTTTCTTGTTGGC
This sequence comes from Coracias cyanogaster, assembly GCA_033124195.1. Classification (NCBI taxonomy): domain Eukaryota; kingdom Metazoa; phylum Chordata; class Aves; order Coraciiformes; family Coraciidae; genus Coracias; species Coracias cyanogaster. Next base: position 27,334 of record JAVSBS010021356.1, read on the forward strand.
TTACCCATGGGTTAGGAGAGCCAGGACTGGTCTAGGCCCTTCCTCCTGTCTCTTTGGTGGGGAGTGATCTAGATGATGTTTGTAGTCCTGTTCAGCTCAACATCACTTTGCCTTCATGAACTACCTCTCTAGGAGGAAAGCTCAGGGCCTGGTGTGACCCTCTGACCTCCTAGTGCCTGTGGCTTCTCTTCTGCTTTCACTGTTGCTCCTCCTGGCCCCATTTGCTTATGCTCCTGCCTATGATGAAAGATGAATGAACACCCCATTGGTTTCCAGATCATCTAAGCTTTGTCTGCTATAATGTTGCCGATTATACCATGGACGTGTTCCTCTGAGGAAAGAGTGCTGTTGTCATCCTTTGCTCTGTGATCACTGCATCTGGTTTGGTTCTTGTGCTCCATTCCAAATGGCACGTGTTGCCCCGTGTGTTTCCCCGCAGTATGTGTAGTGACTTCACTGGGTTTTGTGAACCCTAACTTTAATCCTCCCGTGCCTTTACATCTCAGATCTCTTCTCCTGCACTACAGTGGAATCTCCATGAGCTCTGCAGCCCCAGCTTGATGCTGGTGACTTCCTTTTCTCAGCTAATTCAAACAGCTTTGTCAAAGGATAACAAAGTGGTTTCCACTTGCCAGCTTCCAAAGTTGTTTTTTTTTCTCCCAGCCTAACAGCAGCCATCTGGCATCTCTCTATCATCTTTGGCAGGTTCCAACATTCTAATTTTGAATTTTCTCCCTTTTCAGTGACAATCTCATCCATTGATACTTTTGCTCCAGGGACCTATCCTTTTGTACCTCTGCTAAACTCATTCCCTATATGTCATGGTTTTATGTGGAATACTAAATTTACTATGTTTCTCTCCTTATGCTTTCACATCTTGATTAGATGAAAAATGCTAAAAGCAAGAAGTATTTCAAGATGGTCTGTTGTTGGACAGAAAGGCTGCCTTCTGATATCAGTCTGTCTTGTTGCTGGCTCATTGTCAGCAGATCCAGAAGGCTCTGCTGGTTAAACTCTCCCATTAGCCACTTTTTCTAACAAGCTACAAGTCATTTTTCCAGCTAGGATGTTTTCTTACAGCATTTTATTCCTACACCTTCACTGCATGGTGACTCACCAGGGTAGCACAAGGCTCTGAGTAATGTTCCCTGCACGGCTGGCCCGTGTCAACCTTCTGAACCCTGTGATTCATTTTGTGGATGCTGCACGGCCAGACCTGGATGGCCACCTCCCCAGGAGCCTCTGCTGCTCTCCCTTCTCCCGGAGAACGCTTTGGCTTTGACCCTGTGGGTGCTGCCAGGCCAGGGCCACAGAAGAGGTGAGCAACAGTGGCTTTGAGCATGGATCAGCCACTGCAGGGTGGCTTGTTTGTCTGCCTTCGACCAGGAAACAAGTGTGGCAGCAACCACTGGTGGGACAGGTTGTTCCCCTCCCCTTCATAGAATCATGGAAATCATAGAATCTTGGAAAAGACTTCTAGGATCATCAAGTCCAGCCTTCAACCTTCCAAGTTCAACTCTCCATCTGGATGAAGAGGGTGCAGCTCTCTCCTGTGTTTGCATCAAGGTCATCATCTAAGGCTCTCTGGCTTTTGTTTTCCATGCTTTTTTACCTTGAGTAGCTGCTTGGTACTGTTCAAAGGGGCTATAAAATGGTATCGCTATTTTAAATTAATAAAGAAGCCTGATTAGGTTATTCCTAACATGCTGTTATCATTACAAGTAGTTGTCCAAAGACAACTCAAGGGCTTAATTTCCAGTTAAAACCAGCACAGGAAGTTGAGAGTGAGGTAACATCACGTAGCAGGTAGCCTGTACCGAGCAGCTGATCCCAGGGGACGCTGTCAGATTGCAGGTAACCACTGCGGGTTTTTTACCACCAGATGACACAATCACAGATGGCAGAAGAGGTCAGTACTTGACAGAGCAGTGAGAACTGGAGAGGCTTTGTCTGTCAAACAGCACTTTTGGGAGAAAACCTGTGTGTAAGGTGGATGATGCTGAGTCCCAGGTGTGAATGGGCACATCCCACCTTTCCTGGTGGGGAACTGTGAATGCATTTGCAGTCCCTTGGCCCTGTTGGACCTGGAGCCCATGACCTTTCCTTCTCCTTGTGGTTTTTTTTTTCACTGCAAAGTCTGTGGCTGTGTTGGCAGTCATGGCCCGTGGGCTTTGCCAGCAGCTGGCTGATTTGAGCCAGTCACTGTCACATTGTCCCTTGCAGTAGGGCAGGGTTGTGCCACTTGGAGAATTGTGTTGTGCCTCTCAGAGGATGGCTGCAAAAGCTGCAGCTCTGCAGCTTAGTGTGTGAAAACTGGGTATGACCAGCAGACCTGTAGTACTTATGCTTGATAAGAAGTGGGGTTTGTAGGACCTGGAGCTCCTAGAAGCCAGGCTGCAGCCAGAGCATCTCTGCACAGGCAGGTTCAGGTGGACCTGAGCTCTAGGGCTGGAGCTTCTGGGTGGATGGGGAGAGGGGCTGCGACTGGGAGACTAAGGCGTGGGGCAGGAGCTGGCACTTCAGCTCCCTGCCATGACCCAGGGCTCAGCAAATACTCACACTCTTCTTCGTGATATTTCTGGTGATCAATTTATAAGGTGGCCTGTACAGAAAATACGCTACGTGCACGGTAGTGTCGTAATGATCAATGCGTGTTTTGGCTCCTGGAGGATCCATCACAAAGGGGAAGTACCGCAGCTTTTACCAGCTTCTGAGTGAGCCTGTTTCTGGCTGGGAGCAGTGCGCTGGAGACTAAATTTCTCTAGTACCATGTTTAATTTCCAGGCACAGACACAGCAATGCCCTTCTGAACGCTGCAGGAGTTGACCCAGACTGAGATACCCTTGTCCTGGAAACGCATCTCCACCCACGGCTCAATGGAATGTACGCTGATAATGGGCTGTTAGGTGTCTGTCTTTTAATAGTTGATTTTAATATTCCGTATATTTCTTTCTAGACACTGTTAGAAGCTGTGTAGCAAAGCTGTTCTTCAGCTGTCCCCTGAAGGGGCATTACTGCCTGTACAGTAAATCCAGTTTCACCCTCATCAGCCAGCAGCCTCCGCTGTGGATCCACATCATGTTCCTCTTCCAGCAGGTATGTACGATACAAATTAGCAGCACCTCTATATTGTTAACTTTGTCAAAACATTTTAATAGTTAATCTCTTTAAATATGCTTCCAATCCACAGCGCTTGGTGCCCTTTGTGATTTCGCAGGAAGTCGTTCTAGTAGGTTGAGATGATGTTGCAGTTAATGAGGTTTTTATATTCCTATTAAACACAACAAATTCAAACTGCCTGGAGAGATTACAAAGTCCAGGGATAAAAAAAAGCGGGACTAAACCTTATTGTCCTCATTCAGGCAAAAATTCCAGCAAGTCCCAGGTGCCCTGCAAAGGACGGGGAGCGTTGCAGGGGATTTGCAGGGTGCAGAACGAGCCCCGAGGCTGCAGGTGGAGGTTAGGGTGCAGCACCCATTGGGGCTTTTTTTTACTGCAGAAGCTCTGACGGAGCAGGATTTGCAAAGCTGATCAGTGCTGTTCTCCTGCCAGCCCTAAAGCGATTTTCTCAGGTTTAATAATATTTCCAAATACAGCCCAGTATTTGGACATATGTGGAATTTCCTAATAGGTTACAAATAATATGAAATTCTAAGAGAAAACCCTACGCTTACACTTCAAGATGAAACGGGTGGGTTTGTGTTAAAAGAGTAAAATCTTGTTTCTTAACCTACGTGCAGCCGTTTGCTACAGTTCATCCCACCCGAATGCAACCTTAGAAATACAAAGGATTTATGTGAGATTTAAAACATACGTGGCGAGTTATGCTGTGAATTTAACAACTCAAATCACTCTTCCATGTGTTTGCTCCTCAAAATAAGCACAAAAAGTGTTTTTCAGATGTGCAGGTCAGTCGGAGGTGATCAGGGAAGGAGAGGACAGTGACAGAGCAGAGCAAAGGAAGCAAAGAACAGTAGAGGGAGGAATGGGAATGAAAGGAAATGAAGGAATGAATGAAAATAAAGGAGGTGAATTACTCTGTAAATCAAAACCTGAAGAGGCTGAATTTTAACAGGACATAGAGAGAATAAATGAGTTATGTAACAGATGTATCATTTTCTTACTGATGAGAGGAAAACAAATGCTTCATATGCTCCTCCAGGGTCCTGCTTCCTTCGGACACTGCCTCTAAACGCTGTTGGGGGGGGGGG
>JAVSBS010021356.1:31554-42190 GCA_033124195.1 Coracias cyanogaster
CTGTTCCCCCCCCCCCCCCCCCAACTTTTCCCATGGCTTTCCACATAATATGCTTTTTTATAGAAAAAAAAGAAGATTCCTCTTATGTTGCACGGAGCGTTCGAGCCTGCTGCGCATTAGGATGGTGTTTAATATCAGATAATTTGTTTTTCTTTTGTTCGAAATGTTGAAGCTTTAAAGTACTAGATATAGAACTGTTATTAAATTAAATACAAGGCACTAAATTCAGCCCTGGGATAATGTTATTTAAGCCTGTGAAATTGTACAAAAGATAAGTTCAGACATAAAATGTATTTATAGTGTGTTAATACTAAATTAAATGAAAGGCTGGTGATAAAAATGTAGTTTTCAGCAGATCTGTCACAGATTCACAGACAGACAACTAATATATGGTTTCTGAAGATTTCACCACTAGTTACCGTATTTTTATTCCCAGTCTTTCCATATTCTGCTTGACGTTGCTTTCTGCAAAAATAAAAGCAAGAGCAACTTTTTCCTCTTGGGTCTCCAGAGCAGATCCTTAACTTCATGACCCTGCTTCCTATTTAATATTTAAAATATTAGTGAATAGTTATATCATGCTTTGAAACCCTCGGATGGAAGTTGTGAACCAGCAAATTCTCAGAGCAGGGCAGCAGGAAGAGCAGTGTGGACAGTGGAGCAATTGTCTTACAGTTAAGCGATGATTAACAAAAGGAACAAAATTAGAATAAGGGGTGATGTTAGAGGGGTTATTCACTAGACAGGGTGTTTAGCTTCACAGATTCATTCATTAAAATCCTCCTCTAGTGCTATATGATTTCTGGTTTAATTTCCCTCCTCAGGCAGGACAGCGTCAGGCTGCTGTGGTAGGAAGGTGAGGAAGGGGCTGCCCGACATGTCTCTTTCTAACAGCTTCCCTGAAGTCGCTCATAAATTTGCCAAACGTGGACTAAATTGGGCAGCCATTTTCCCGTGCCAGGTGCCTGCCTGGAGCTGACTGCTTCTCCCTTTTAATCTGGGCAAAAATGATCCGGCTGTGTCTGACAGCTTAGCTGGAAAAAATGCATTCTCTCGGCTACGATAAAATTCCTGGTTTGCATCTTACCGAAGCGTGTCTGTGTCAGCTGGACGCCAGACAGTGGGATTAGGATTGTTGGGCTTCTGCTTAGAAAGAGAAGAAGGAACGTCCGTCCAGGAAACCTATGTTAAAAGGACATTGTTCATATTGCAAAATCAAACACTTGAAATACGGAAAACGAGATTTGCTTGTGCACTCTTAACTTGGCTTCTGCGAATGCATTTTTTAATTACAAGATCACGGAGCAGATATAATAGAGGCAGAAATGCTGAGTGCTCCCAGCTGCACCGGAGTTCCAGTAATATCAACTTTGTGTGCAGTCTGTACAATGAAGAGCTTAGTGCTGGTGAAATATTAGCTCCAGGTTGGACAGGGCTTTGAGCAACCCAATCTAGTGGGAGGTGTCCCTGCCATGGCAGGGGGGTTGGAACTAGATGATCTTTTAGGTCCCTTCTAACCCAAACCAGTCTATGATTAGAATAATTCAAGGCAGGATAAGGTTGTGTCCTTGCTGTCCTCTGAAACGAAGCTTTGGAGGTGAGAGCACCCAACCCAGGTTTCATCTTGTTTTGTGAATGTTCAGAGCAGGAAAATTCCTGTCCTCTGCCAGCACAGTCTGTGTTGAACGTGTTCTGTGGGGTTTTCCCTCTTGCATTTCATCCCATTCGGTGCAGCAACAAACATCGCAGTAGTCTTCCCCTTCACACAAGGACCAAGAGCAGCAGTCAGGTCCAAAGAAACATTTACAAACCTGCAACAGTGCCGAGCATAAATGACATGTCTTTTCCAAAAACGTGCATGTCCCTGAGAACTCCAGCCAGTTCCCAGAGGCCAGTACAGCTCACGTTTTGATAAACTGGCTTTTCCATTCAAAAATGACATGCCAGTTGCTATGTGTAGTTGACAGATAATCTTTGGTAAGCCACAGACCTTAAAGGCATGTAATATACAATGAGAAAAAACCCTAAAGGGAATGAAATATTTGAGGATTTATCTAATTGGGTGCATTTTGATCCTTCGTAACTCCTTACAGAGAAACAAACTAATGCCTGGTTATTTGTGTGGCTATCCTGATGTAAGAACAAGATGCTCTTTGTTACTGACCAAGGGAAAAAAGTGCTTAAAATCCTGTTTTCAACGTTTTCCTCAGAGCTTGTTTGCAGAACCTTTGTCCATACAGAGTAATTCCGTGCAAGTCCTCAAGGCCCTGTGGGAGAAGACGCAGCTCAAGGGGACACACAGTTTTGAAACTGCCATGATCCAGTCTACATTTCCACACCAAAAGGTAAGCTTTTTTTCTTTTCCCTCAGAAAAGAAAATAGTGGAACTCTGCCCTGATTCTTAGAACAGCTGTACAAAGACCTTTACAATAGCTCCAGCAAGTCTGCTGTGCTCACATCATGAAAAACAAAACCCCTTTTTCCCCTGCTCCTTCCCCTTCTTTGCTTCAACTCCAGCGTCTTCCGAGCATTTGCACTTACTGCCACACCAAGTCCTCTTCTCCTGGATGGCCATATGGCAATCCGTAGTGCCACGGACCTCCCTTTCATACGAAGCACTCAGCTTGTGGAGAGGTTGAAAAATATTCACCAGCCACTAAATTTCCAACCTCTGCGGAGAGTCCACAGCGTTGTTTTGTACTGCGCTTTGAAAGGTCTCCAGGCGTGTTCTCCACTCCCTCCTACAGGCTTCAAGCGGATTGTTCCCGACGTGATGAAAACTAGTGAAGCTACATATGGATTCTTTTTTTCTAGATTCAGATGAGCTGTGCTATGGACTGTTTGGCAGCCGCTTGGAAATTCACCTAGTTAAACACAGACGTGGGTGTCATGGAAATGATCATTTGCACATGCACCATTAGTTGCTCCCATCCGTTTAAAAGATTACTCTTTCAAAGCTGTTTACTGTCTCCAGGATTTCAGCGAATGCTATTTCAAAGCTATTAATCAGGCTTCTTGGAAAAGGACACTGTAAGACTGTAACACAAATATCTATTTATTCCTGAACATCTCCATCCAGCTCAACTGGATGAAATGAATTGTCAAGCATGATTTCAAAATACTTTCAGAATATTGTACGCATGAAGATGTCTGACTGAATAAGATTAACTCACTAAGGTTATGGCTGATTTAAAACCAGGAGTTTTGTTAGAAACATCTTCTGAACCCCCGAGATAACGTCGCATTGAAGTGGGAACTCCTGCTGTGGCTTGTGCGGGGAGTTGGGGATCCCCACATCTGAGACCCAGCTTATGGGCCGGTTTTACTTAGACACAGTGGAGCTTGTGCTAAGTCTTTTAGCTGCTATTGAATTCCTGCCCTGACTCATCTGACGGCATTAGAACTGCTTTTCTGTTCAATGCTGGCTTAACTTGAGTCCGTGGCAAGATCTCCCAGTCAAAAGTCGGAGCTGGTGGAGTGTAAAGGAGTTTGGGGTGAATAAAGAGCTTAGGGAAGAGCGTGCCTTCACGGGTGGGATTAGATGTAGTGCATCACACACACAAAGTCTACAAAACACGTCCAACACCCTAGAAACGTGATTAGTCTGCAGCACAACGGTTGCATAATCCTACCACTGCTCAGATACTAGCATGTGGCCTATTTTGGGAACTTTCAGCACTCCACGACAGGAAGAGTATCTCTGCGTTCCCAAAATAGCTGAGCTGGAGAATGAGAAACTGATCTTCACTGATTTAATGAATTAAGCAGTGAATTGAAGTTTGGAAACTCCAGGAGCTGCAGATTGCCTCACACCCTTCAGAGGCTGAAGACAGTCAGGCAGATGTAATGCATCTGGAACGGTAAAAACTTTAAGTCTTGGTCTCCCCACATGCTGCTGGATTTCCCCTCTCAGGTTTGGTTTTGCTTATTAACCTAAACATGCTTCTAGTTTCCATTGAGCTGGCTCAGAAAGTCCTATTGAGTTTTCTGGGAGCAAGACCTAGGAAGGTTTCCTTTAGAATCATCATAGAACCGTAACACTTTTAGCTTCTACATTCCCAACAAATCTAGCCAGAGCACTCCTGGCATCACCTAGTCCTTACTCTGCTTGATAAACTAAGCTTCGGCAGTAACCTCAAATTTTCATTTCAGAAGTTCTTCCCATTGCTAACAGAACTTTAAATATTGTGAATGATTTGACAAAATTATTGTAGTTGTTAAGATTATTCCTCTTCTAGTGCGGGAAGCAAAATTACTGGGGGGTGCTTGTTTCAGTAAGCACTTAAATTAAAGGACTTTGAAACCTGTTGATGTACATGCAGTGTCAGCATCCTGCATTATATTTTACGTCAAATTTTATGAATCATGTGGCAGCAATGTCTGGCTGCTTTATCAAATGGAGGGATTTCTGTGCTGTGAGAGAAGGTCCAACCCCCAGCAGCCTCACCGCTCTGCAATCACTCCGCTTTCGCCCTCTGACCCTGGGACTAATCCAGAATAAATGAGTATAGACAGTTCTTCAATATGTATTCTAAAGCATTTTGCAAACTTGGAGGTAAAAAAATCTATTACGTCGATGATTTATTCCAGAGTAAATTCTGAGAAATAGTTTCAGATTGGCATCCCTGTAAGCCCTTTCTGGATTTGGCCCCGGCTGGGTGTGCAGGGACTTGCGGCGAGTACCTGGCTCGCAGGAAGCATGTCGTGTTTCACGGGGCAGCCTGTGCTATGCCACGAAAAATATTTATACAACATGGCTTAAGACGTGCCAGAACGAAAGCATTTCCAGATGTGCAGCCTTCCAGATTTCCGCTCGGTTGCTTCACAGTTCTTTATCAAAGTACACGCAGGCCACGTTACACAAACTGAGCTGGGTTTCAGCTCGTTGCTGGATTCTTGGTGTTGACTCATGCTGTGTCAGAAGAGCAAGCTCGTGACTGCTTCACGAGCCCCATGCAATGCCTTAAGAGAGTCTTTTGTTGAGCAGCCTTGCGAGAGAATAATTAACATCTTTAAGGCATTGTTAGCTCCGTGCTTCCCTCGCCTTGGTTTGCTGTCTCTGTTTATGAAGCAGAAAAAGCCACAACTGCACAACAGAGCCACCAGAGTTTTTGAGATGAGGGAGCATAGGGGTGAGAGAAATCTCTCCTCTCCAATTAGGCTTTTTTCCCCGTGCTTGCCCTTCTGAAATAAGTGGCTTATTGCAGATTATTTCAAGCGTAGTAGAGCACAGAGTGGAAAAGAAAGATTGCTGCAGTGGTATTTCAGTGATATTTGGTCTCTTTCAGTCCAGAGTTGGCTCATTGCAGCCACTAAAAGATTTTTTCACAAGACGGAGAAGCTTCTAAACTCTGATGTGCCCTTATAACACCCTTCACAGACCCACCAGGAGCAGTACCATCGTTATTTTGCCCATCCTTTTGCCCTACAAGATGCCACAGCAGCAGGAGGATCAGGGCACGTTGCTGACTGCTCTCTGCTCTGTTGTCCCCTGCTTGCAGGGACATCTGCTCATCCATCAGGAGCCCACAGCAGGAAGACACCGACCCTGGGGGGCTGGAGTAGTCTGTCCCTCCCGAGGACTCAGCTCTTCTGCCCAGGGAGGATCTGCTTGGGATCCCACACCACGCATGAAGTATCCAGAGGGAGGCAGGGAGCTTTGGATTGTCCAATCCACTGGAGAGATATGGAGAGAATCACGGAATCCCAGCATGATGTGGGTTGGAAGGGACCTCTGTAGATCATCTCAACTGACCCCCCCGCTAAAGCAGGTTGAACAAGAGCAGGTTGCTGCACAGCACAACGGCCAGCTGCAGTCCTCAAATGCATAGAATCCCTCACTGAAGGAAAAAAATAACTTCAGCAGTGTATAAAGAGGAGTTATAGAGCAAAATAATCAAGTTTTATCTGCCATGCCCAGTATAAGACAGTTTGAGTGTGCTGCAACTGTGCAGAGGTTGAGATGAAGCCCTGACCCTGGCAAACAGACACAGGAGGAATAAGGTCTCTTCTCCCAAGGAATGAGTGGTAGGACAAAAGGAAACGGCCTCAAGTTGCACCAGAGGAGCTTTAGGTTGGACATGAGGAAAAATGCCTTCCCTGAAAGGGTTGTGAAGGGCTGTGCCAGGCTGCCCAGGGCAGTGGTGGAGTCCCCGTCCCTTGAGGGGTTTCCAAGCTGTGGAGATGTGGTGCTGAGGGACGTGGTTTAGTGATGACCTGGCAGTGCTGGGGAAACAGTTGGACTTGACGATCTTAAAGGTCTCTTCCAACCAAAACGATTCGATTAATTGCACAGCCAAGCATTACAAGGGAGCCCACCAAGGCAGCCTGGGAGTGCTGCCCATCTCCATGTAAGGATGGAGAGAAGAACCAGGCTGTGGGGCTGCTGCCCTGCAGCACCCTCTTGCAAGCAAAGCCAATGTGTGTCCAAGACCTTCGTTGTGATTGTTGTCTTCCCAGGTGTTGTGAAGCCCATTTCTCTGCACAATGCTGCTGGAAAGGGAAGAAAACCTTTGTCATTTGGAGCTCCTCAGGTGGTGCGAGTCGTGCTCCCCGTTTCTGCCTTGCCACCCTTCCTTCAGACAGCCTAAAATCCATCAGGAGATGGCCTCCAGCATGCAGAGGGTGGGGGCACCTGAGAGCCCTCGTTAAATTAAAATTCAGTGTTTGGCTCAGCTGAAGTTTTCAAGATGATGGAGCATGGGCATGAGAAATTGGTGAAGACCCCGCACAAATGAATAGGAGCATTTTCTGAGTGGTCCTGGCAACTCCCTTTGTGTTTGCAGTGAGGAGCGTGGTTGCTGTTATTTAATGCCGACGTTTGGTCACAGTCCATTTTAAAATTAAATAACGGCGTTTAAAATCTGCTGAATTATACGGCATTACTAATTGCCTCAAAAGGAGTCTCCTCTGGCTTTTCCCGTACTTGAAGCTGCAATTATATTTTCTGGGGGTCTTTTTGATCAAGTCAGATGTTTGGTTTACTTATTTCCCTGGCTTCTCACTGGCAGAATAACATCACATCTGCCTGGGTGGGTTTTGTGTGAGCTACATCAGCCCTGTTGCTGCTGCTTTTTTGGAAATGTTCACATTAACATTCATATTAAACATTAATGTTAGTGCTTCTCACTGGGGGTTGGGTTCAGAGCCTCTATTCTTTCTTTTAAAAAAAAGAAAAAAAAGAAAATAGATAAAGTCATCCCCAGCTACTAACTGCTGCTCCACAGGCGGATGTGATTGGACAGGAGGATGTCCCCAAGGCTGCAGCATGGCAGCAGGGACCACTACCTTCTGGATCCTTGGAAAAATCCTAAGAAAGGGCTGGATGGAGGTATTCCACGTGGGGGGAAGTGCACTGGGCAAGACTGCTGGGCATGCTGCTGGCAGTGGTGTTGAAGAGGCAAAAAAAAATCCCCTCCCAGCCCTCTGCCTCCTTTGGACTAATATGTAAGTTCTGTATTAGCTGCTGGTGATGATAGAGATATGTCCTGCTTAGCACCTGTGCCCTGGCAGGTTGTTTGCCCACAGGAGACACATGGAAGAGGACAGTCATTGGCACCCTCTGTGATTTTGGGTTATGAACTGTTAACCGTGCAGTGGTTCACCTGTTTTTTCTCATTATTGTCCTAGGACCTGGACCACGTGCAGATGCACCTGGAAGAAGTGAGGTTCTTTGATTTATTTGGCTACAGTGAGGAAGCGGGAGCTTGGCAGTGCTTCATGTGCAATAACCCCGAAAAGGCAACAGGTGAGGGGTTGGTCTTCAGCGCTGGTGGGCTGCGTGTGGTGGTGGAGCTGTAACGGGTGGAGGTTGGAGTGAAGCTCACAGATAATGCCGTGATGGTGGCAGAGGCTGGGGAAAAGGGAAAGCAAACTTTCCAGCATAGCACAGGCAATGTCTACTTTATTTGGAATTCTCCATCAAACTCCTCCTGTCTCAGCACCTCTGCTGAGAGGGAGACTCAAGCACAAGCCTTATTTGGTCTGTGCTTAGAGGGATACCATCCAAAATTAATGTAGACTCATAAATCTGCACAACTACTAACCCCTGGAGAGTGGGAGGGATCTGCACCCATCTTCAGTGTCCAGGTAAGACAGTTGCATCTGCTGGACCGTGTCTTGCGTCCTCTGGAGACTGTGCGTGTGCCACATGTCAGGACATTGGCATAGATACTACTCCTGATTCATGTTGTCTTTGTTCCTAGAATTATAATGTAATAGAATCCATAGTATGCGCCTTAGGAACAATGCAATTCTTCAGAACATCCATAATATTTCAGTATATTAGAAAAGAAAGTGAATGGAAACCAAACTTTTTCCCAGGTAAAAAATCCTGCTGACTTTCTTTTGAAGCTTTCTGATACCCATGTGTTTTAGATCAGTGCACTGAAATTCAGAGAAATGGCCTTTTTCTAAGATGCTTTTTGCCACTCTGTAAAAGTCTGCACAATTCTGGCCAAGAACTTTGACTATTTTGGACAAGCCTTTGAATAATTGGCTGTTTCAGCTATTTATTTTAACAGCTAGCATCTCTTTATATTTCATCACCCCTGAATTTAGTAAGTCTTGCGAGAATGGCACAGCCTCTGCTGCAGACCAGGCTGCCCACGATCGTTTCATGGGCATTTGACCATCTTCCTCCTTCCACAACTCTCATGGGCTTCAACAAGCATAAAAGAAATCACGCTTTGAGCTGAAATTTCATCTCAGTACCGCGGTCTTGCTGTGGTTTGTCCGTCACATCAGTGACAGATGTATGTCAAGCTATGTGAAAAACGAGCCTGTCTGGCTTGAAATTCCAAAGCTTAATAAAATAGCTGTCGTGAATGTTCAAAGACATTTAACTAGTCCAAAAAAGGGGAGTGTTTGTAGCAAGCTATTGCAGGACTAGGGCAGGGATCATCTCCCTGGACTGGATACTGGGGAGGCTGTCCCTCAAATCCTGGGTCAGTTTTGGGCCCTTCACTTCAAGAAGGACCTTGAGGGGCTGGAGCACGTCCAGAGAAAGGCAACAAAGCTGGGGAAGGGTCTAGAGCACAAGTCTTGTGAGGAGCAGCTGATGGACATGGGGTTGTTGAGCCTGGAGAAAAGGAGGCCCAGGAGAGGAGAGCACCTTCTCACTCTCCACAACTCCCTGAAAGGAGGTTGGAGCCAGGTGGGGGTTGGTCTATTCTCCCAAGGAACAAGCAATAGCACAATAGGAAATGGCCTCAGGTTGTGCCAGGGGAGGTTTAGGCTGGACATGAGGAACCCACAGGGGTTCAGGTCAAGGCCTGGCCCAGGCTGCCCAGGGCAGTGGTGGAGTCCCCATCCCTGGGGGGGTTTCAAAGCTGTGGAGATGTGGTGCTGAGGGACATGGTTTAGTGGTGACCTGGCAGTGCTGGCGTAATGGTTTGACTTGGTGATCTTAAAGGTCTTTTCCAACAAAAATTACTTTGATTCTATGATTATGCTAGTGGGGCAGCTGTACTAGAGCCAGCAGACCATATAATGGCTGTGAACCTTGGGCATGACATGAGGCACCCTTCCATGTTGATGCTATGGGTTTTGCTGATAATACTAATCTGGAGACATCAAAGGACACCTGGCACTTTGCATCCCTTTTCATCTCCTGCCAAAGCACTGCGTCTTCCAAGGAGAGGTGTAAGAATGGCTGGAAGCAGGACGTGGTGCAGGGATGGGTTCTAATGGATCTAAACTGAAGGCAAGCAGCAATAAAAGCAGCAGGCAGCAGTTCCCAGTGAGCTCCTCCGTGCTCTTGGAGGTTACGGGAGTGGGGACCATCTCTGTACCACTGACAAGAGGCTCTTGAGACTGTTTGCAGAGCACTTGAACTGACATCTTGAGTAGGGTAAACTGTGTAATGGTCTTCGAGAAGCTGGAGCGTAACCCCTGCGTGGAGCCCTGCAGCGGGGGGGGGGCTGGCACACTGCCTCTTATTTATTCATTGTTGTCTCAGGCTGGTGAAAAATCATATTGTAGCGTTGTAGGTTGGAGATTTGGCGTCGCAATATCCCGCAGACATGAGGGAGAAAGTCAGGAGAAGGTCATGTCTCTGCTGAGGGTTCATCATTTCCCCATTTGCAGTGAAAAGGCTGCAATGAAATGCTCGTGCTGGTCCCACGTCCTTGGGTGTGCAAACACGTTTCTCCGTGTTTCAGCTTGTAGCTGTATGATATCAACCAAACCCAATGGAAACAACTATTGTTTGGGAAGTGAAATGCCACCTTCTCAGCAGATGCGATCACTTGAGACTTTGCTTTCTTTTTCTTGAGTACCATGAGTACTTGAGAGCATGGAGGGTGCCTGGTCATTTGGAAGAAGGTGTTTCCTCCTCAAACACTGAAGGCACCAAGGGTGGTGCCTGGAGTCTGCAGAGTTATCAGTTCCTCTACCCTGTTTAGAATGGTTTCCAGCCTGTCCTCCTGTCTGCCCAGCCTCTGGGCTGGCTCTGCTGCCATAGCTCAGGAGAAGAGAGAAAAGCCTTTAATAAACATCAGCATCCATGAAATCACCATTTACCCTTTGTTTTAGAGTCAGGGTTGAGAGTTCAGCTGAAACCCACAAGGGTTGTGAAGGGCTGTGCCAGGCTGCCCAGGGCAGTGGTGGAGTCCCCATCCCTGGAGGGGTTTCAAAG
>JAVSBS010021358.1:0-20006 GCA_033124195.1 Coracias cyanogaster
CCGCTAAGGAGTGACCCCAGCCCACCCACCCCAAGTTAACATCCAGTCCCAGTTCCCCCAAGACATCATTTCAGAAATCTGCAGAATTTTAATCAAAACCAGCCCTTGTTCCTTTCATGATTGCACATAGCTTCCTCCATCCAGAAGCACAAGTATCTTCGTTAACGCACAAGGACGGGGACAAGCTGCAGGCAGCGTGGCCAGAGCGATGCGATGGCCTCCCAGCACCCGCGGTGCACGGCCAGAAGGGCTGGCAGCAGCAGGGACAACTGTCGGGAGCTGAGTGACAGGTCAGATGCACCGCCACGTTTTTTGGCAAGGCTCATCTCACAGAGTCACCTAAAGCAAGGAGAGATTAAGTGAACGGGCCGTGGGCTGGAATCACTGGAGCGCAAGGTCACAGCGCAGAACTGGGGCTTTAAAGTCACCACCGTAGCCTCCAACACATGCAAAGGCTGGAGCAACTCCAGACAGGCTCCAGGTACCCCGGGAAAAGACATCACTGAAGTGACAGCACTCAGAATTGATTGGTGGTGTAGTCCAGCCACATCAAGTGGCAATAAAACCGTAAGTGGCTTCAGGATAGCAAGGCTCATTCGCGGGAGATGAACGGTGGCTTTTAAAACATCACTAAATCCCATCAGTGCTACATATACAAACCTCATTTATTTCAAAGGCTCCCATTAAAGTGCCTTTATTCCTACCAACGGGCAGTTTTAAATTGCAAAGTCACTTCCCCATCAGCCAGTGACCATCTTCATTCCTGCTGGCCGAGCCCGGGGAGAGAGGGGCTGTGGCAAAGGCCAACCCCTTGGGGACAAGGGCTCTTGAACACCGTGTTTGGGGTGTCTGGACAACGAGGTCACCCGTGCGCCGGTGCAGGAGCGCTGGTGCAGCAGCACTGGCCGGTGGCTTTGTTGTGGTGAGCAGGGTCTCCGCTGAGTTGCCCAAGACAACTTCACCTTCTAGAAAGCTCCGGGGATCCAAAGCAGGTGTCACCCCCAGCACTAACGTGTCCCGGTGGGAAGCGTGCCAAGGCTGGCGGCTCAGGCTTCAGCATCGTCCTGGCCCAGTGTGTCGGTGTCACGTAGGAGAGGAGTTGTCTCGGAGGAGGGGTGGGGTTTGCTCTGCGTGGTGGGGTGGCGTGGGCTCTTCTCGGTGGTGGTTCTCTGAAGAGGAGAGGACAGTGGTTACAGCCGCGCACTCGGTGGTGGCACTGTGCTCAGACCATATAGTGTGCACGTGTCACCACATCCCCACTTGGCCTGCGCACACCCCAAACCTCTTGGTGTTCCATATGGCCAAGACCCCTTTTCTGAACGCTGCTTCAATTGAAGATTTTTGCACCTCCTCCCCCAACAAAAAAGTTACTTCCATTCCTGCCCACCAACACTTGTAACACTCCCGAAACACCCAGCCTGAAGAGCTGTGGCACCAAGCGGAGGAGCTACGGGACAAAGTCAGCATGCTGCACACCATCAGAGAAGATGAAAGGGAGGTAGACAGAGTCTTCTCAGAGACACAACAGCTTGAAGAATCCCAGACCCCAGCTGCAGTAGAGACAGAAAGAGCACCATTCTTGGTATAATGGTAAGTGTAACCTCTGAGGAAGGTGAAGGACGGAAGCTGGTGTCTTTTGGCACCAAGAGGAAGGCTCCTGCTACACCTTACAACTAAAAAATAAGTTCACCACCCTCAAAGTTGAAGAGAAGCCAGATATGCTTTCAAGCATATCATGTAGGCCCCCTGACCCTAAGTCATGCAAGATCCCCAGGAGGAAGCAGCAAGTGACAGCAGTGGGTCAATCCCTCCTTC
This sequence comes from Coracias cyanogaster, assembly GCA_033124195.1. Taxonomy (NCBI): domain Eukaryota; kingdom Metazoa; phylum Chordata; class Aves; order Coraciiformes; family Coraciidae; genus Coracias; species Coracias cyanogaster. Next base: position 1,816 of record JAVSBS010021358.1, read on the forward strand.
TGGGGACAGAGGCACCCGTCTGCACACCTGACTGGTCATCTTGAGACATTTGCTGCTTGCTGGGGATCTAGATCTGGGGTACTGTGAGGCTCATCTAATCCTTTGACTATGGCCTACTACTACTTCTGTGCAGGCACCAAAGATACCACCAGGAAAATATCAAAAGTGACTACAGAGTCACTTGTTGGGTGGAGGATAGTCAGAGCAAAAAAGCTGGTTGATATTCAAAGATCCTCCAAGCTCAAGAGTGGTCCATCCCGACAAGCATCCCAAGACAGGCAAAAATACCAGCAAGTCTATGGAGATAAGCAAGGAGCTCCTGGCCAAACTCAAATGCAAGAAGGAAGAAGCAGGAACAGGCAATCTGGCAGGAATACACGGGCGCTTTCCCAGCATGCAGGGATGAAGGTAGAAAAGCCAAAGCCCAGCTAGAACCAAATCCAGCCAGGGATGTCAGAGACAACAAGAAGGGCTTCTATAAGTACAGAGGTACTTATAGAAGTAGAAAGACTCCCAGAAGTAGAAAAGGAAGACTACGGAAGATGTGGGTCTGTTGCTGAAGGAGGCAAGGGACCCCAGAGACCAGGGGAAAGTCTGGAGGAAGGAAGGAGAACCCTTGATGGAAGAGGATGAGGTCAGAGAATAGTTAAGCAACCGAGATACACATAAATCCATGGACCTTGACTGGAAGCATCCATGAGTGCTGAGGGAGGTGGCTAATACCAGGGCAAGGCCACTCCCCATAATCTTAGAACAATCCCAGCAATTGAGAGAGGTGCCCAAAGACTGGAAGAAAGCAAGCGTCACTCCTGTCTTGACGAAGTTGAAGAAGGAAAACCTGGGGAACTACAGGCCTGTCAGCCTCCCTTCAATCCTTGGCAAAGTGATGGAGCAGCTTCACCCAGGGGAAATCATGCTTGACCAACCTGATGAACCTCTACGATTAAATGATGAGCAGAGCAGTGGATATTGTCTACTTGGACTTCAGTAAGGCTTTTAGCACTGTTTTCTATAAGAACCTTGTAGAGAAGCTAAAAAGTGTGAGCTGGATGAGCACATAGTGAGGTAGATGGAAAACAGCCAGGCTCAGAAGGTCATGAGAAGTGGCATGAAGTCTAGTTGGAGGCTAGTAACTAGTAGTGTACACCAGGGGTCAATACTGGGTCCAGTCCTGTTTAATATCTTTATTAATGATCTGCAAGTTTGCCGATGACACAAAACTAGGACAAGTGGCTGATACACCAGAAGATTATGCTGCTGTCCAGAAGGACCTCAATAGGCCACAAAAGTGTGTTGGTAGGAACCTCATGAGGTTGAACAAGAGGACGTGCAAAGTTTTGCACCTGGGGAACAACCACCCCATCCAGCAGTACATGATAGGGGTCACATAACTCTTAAGCAGCTTGGCAGAAAAGGACCTGAGGGTCTTGGTGGACACAGACTTAACATGAGCGAGACGTGTGCCCCTGTAGCAAAGGCAGCTGACTGTATCCCAGACTGCAGGAGGAGTGTTGCCAGCAGGTTGAGGGAGGTGATCCTTTCCCTCTACTCATCATTGGTGAGGCCACACATGGAGTACTGTGCCCAATTCCGGGCTCCCCAGGACAAGAGAGATGGAGCTACTGGAAAGACTCCAGCAAAAGGCCACTAAAATGATTAAGGAACGGGAGCACCTCTTATATGAGCAAAGTCCAAAAGAGTTGGGACTGTTTAGTCTGGAGAAGAGAAGGCTCATGGGGATATTACCAATGTATACAGGTATGTGAAGGGAGAATGTAAATACAGAGCCAGGCTCTTCTCAGTGGTGTCCAGGAGACAGAAAGTGCACAATGGGCACAGACTTAAACACAGGAGGTTCCATCGGAACATTATAAAAAAAAAAAAGTGTTTCTTAAACTGTGAAAACTGTAAAAAACTGGAACAGGTTGCCCAGAGAGATTGGGGAATCTCCACCCTTGGAGATATTAAGAGACATCTGGACTTGGTCCTGGGCAAGTGGTATTAGGTGACCCTGCTTGAGCAGGGAGATGGACTAGATGACTTCCAGAGATCCCTTCCAACCTCACTGTGTCAGTGATTTTGTGATCCTGTAATACAAACCCAAATATTTTATACATCAGAAATCCCCTCTTGAAAGCCTTTCCATCAGGGCTCCTTTCACGCAGGAGGGGAGTGGTGCCCACCAGACGACTACCTCTGCTACCTCCATGAGCGTTCACCCATTGAAAAACTTACCTCTGGATCTCAAACATTTGGAGGCAGGGGAAGTAGGCAAGAAAAGTGTTTCTTCACACCAATCCTACTTTTCACCCTGGTCCCTGCTGATATTATTAGGGCTGCAGAGCAGGTACACCAGGAGAAACAGCACGAGCATGTGCTTGCAGCCTGGTCAAGTGTGAGCGTTAAGACATATAAATTGCCCTGAATAAAGCCATGAGACAACATTATGATATCAAAGCTCGCCAAGAGGGCACATTTGCTGGATGTGGACAGTAAACATTTCCATTTGATTGGTTTTCAGCAAAGTTTAATCAAATCAGGATGGGAGAAAAGCGTGTTACCTTGACTGGGTACCCACCTACAGTCTGGCTTCCCGCAACACCGTCCCCTTAACCGGAGGCAGCTTTTTGGCAGAGGTGGCCTGGTTGGCCTTATTACTGTCTGAGTTCTTTTTATTGCTACTCCAAAATAAATAGCACTTTTCCTAGAAGACAATCAGGCTAGTTTATGGTGCACTTGGACACGAATTCCATGAGGGTTCCAATTTGAGAAGGAGATTTTAAATCACTGTTCAACTAGAATCTAGTTATTAATGAGGATTGCAAAATTTAGGTTAATCTAAGTCCTGTTGAAGATTTTGGTCAGTGTCAAGCCAGTTTTAAAATAGTCTGTTTGCCTTTTAACTGTGCCACCACAAAGGCTTCAGGCCACGTTAGCAGAGGAGAGCCACAACGCTGCACCTGGGCATGTTTTATGCTTGTACAGATTGATGCTTTTTTTTTTTCAGAACTGCAGGTCCAACAGATGCATTTTAAACTGGCTCCACTATAAACTAGACTGAGATTTAAGTGTTTCACAATAACTCATCCAGACTAGGTCTAGAGCACACTGCTCCCTCCAGAAGCCAGAGGCACACAAGACATTCCAGGAAGGAGCTGGGTTCAGGGAGACCTTCACCCTGCAGACACGTGAAGGTGCAGACAATGTCCTCACCAGTGTCCTCTCTGACATCTCTTGTGACTTCAAGAGGGAGGACTGTGCGTGATTCAGCAATCAGCGCTAGATCAGCAACACTTCAATCAAGTGAGGAACACACTTTGGCTGCAAATGGCTGTCTTCCAGTTTACTGCTCTTATCTATTTATTAAGCAGAGACTTTCATATGTTGTTGCACAGCTTCCTTGGAGATTTATAAGGTCATTGAGGCTTTTTAATCACTTTCCAGGTAGCCAGGCACTTCTGCAGTTGATTTTTAGACCTAGTGCTTCATGACACTTGGCTGAGCACCCAAGTACAGCTGGCTTACGCCCGGGTTGGGGATTATTTCACAAGCAGATAGTCAGTTGACTTGAGTGAATTTAAAATCCAGCTTTTCTTCCTGAACCTTCCTGGCATAGTTAAGGCTCTTTGATACCAGGACTTAAGATCTGCACAAAGCAGGGTGAGGAAATGCCAGCCCAGCCCAGGGGTGAATAAGGTCTTAGAAGTAGCTGCCCAGCAACTAACAACATTTTTCCGATATGCAGCATGGTGAAGTCTGTTTGCGAGAGACCACTTGCATTTGCTAAAGCCGAGAGGTTCGGCACACGAAGCCTGACCACCTCAGGAGCACAGTAAGGGTTCAACACTGAACCCCCAGCCCCGGCATCGCTCCCACCCTGCCGGGAAGCACAGAGATGAACAACGGGATTTGGGATCATGTGTTTAAGTCAATTAAGCAGTTGTAGGCTTGGTTAAAATCCAATTACGTGATACTCTGAGAACCTTGCCGCTATTTAAGGTGGGTTGGCGTTAGTGTTTCAGTACAGGTAGTTACAGGAGGTTGAGCAAAAGCAGCCCCTCGCACGTGCTCTCCCCTCAGCCCACTCTCATCCTAGGCACTGCATTTTCAGCCCCACAAGCAGCCTCATCACTTCGGTAGCTTTAGAGCCAGCTCAAGACCTTGGACTGTAGCGCAGAACTAAAAGCGCTTGCTTTGATACAAGCTAGGGAGCTAGAACTCTACTTCAAGAGCTAAGACTTCTTGAGAGCTTTGTGTTATCAGATGAATGTTTCAGAGCAGGAGGCACAGATCTCCAAGTGTTTTAGGTGTTGTATATTCTGTCCGTGCAGCTCAGGCCAGACTCGTGTGCCAGCCAAGCACCCTCGCTGCCCACCCCATCCTGAGCCAACTTCTCCCCAGCTGCCAGCTCCCTGCAGGCTTCAAAGGTCTTCGCTTCTCAGTAAGCCCAGATCCACAAAGGCCCTGTGGGTTTAACTTCCAGAGCACTTTGGAGCAGGGTGCAGAGAAACCAAGTGAGTTTCAGGGGAAGACCGAGTCCAGTCTGGGTTGAGAAGTGGCCACAGTGTCTGCACCTCTCCTGCAGTAACACAGCAACTGCATTTCTTTTGTGAACAAGCTGTGCTCAAGTAGCTCCATCCTCTTGAGGATGCTCTGTTCAGATTAGAAAACTTTTGGGACCCTGCAGAGATGCACAGATTTGTGCAATGGCCTCTATGGAGGCTGGCTGAAGAGCTAGGCTTGTTTCTTCATTAGCTGGATGAGCTGAGAAATACCTCCTCAGACAGGAACCCACTTCCATCACTTGAGCACTGAGAAGGCCAGAAATGCTTTTACGTTGGCTATTTGCAGCCCAATTTCTACATGGCTGAGGAAGTCCTGCTGTTATGTGCTGGCACCTGGCACTGTTAGGACATTGTTTGTGGCACCAGCCAATGTTTCCTCAGGAGAGTTAGATTGTCAGCCCAATCTACATCATCTGATTAAGTCTGATTTGACTACCAGCATTTCCCATCAGACATCTGCAAGTTCTTACCTGACTCCTTGCCATGAGTACAGCTGCTGAGATAACGAGGGGGACACTCAGCCCAAGGAAGATATACTGCAGGTAGTCCAGCAAGGACGGGATCAGCACCAGGTTGTTGTAAAACTGCTTTAGGATTGAGCCTTCGATGGATCCACTCTGCTCAAAAAAGCAAAGTTATCAGTGGCATTTCCCTCCCATCCAGGGCTGAGAGACCAGCTGCCCAACTCCTCTCCCACCACCTCCTAGCACACATTAGGGAATTCATGCAAAATTCAGCCAGACTTGAAGCTTTTCCTAAATAGCTGGAGTCAGCTGGGAAGGCACACTCCCCGTTCACATTGGGGATGCTGGCAGCCCCGTTCTGGGCCCTATTTAACCCCACATCTAGGACAGAGCCAGAGGTTTACCAAGTATAGTGCAGGGCTTGTTCAGCTCAGAGGGATTAACCACAGAGCCAAGTATTGCAAAGCCTTCTGCTGGTGCTTAATTAGTCTGGCTGGCTTAAAGCTTTATCCAAAGCGGAGTTTCCCCAGCACTGGGTGACAGGGAAGCAGTTCCCCCCTCCTGCAGGAGACACTCTGCAGAATTGGGTCAAGGAAGGCAGCTTACCTCTGAAAACCACAGCAGCGGCAGGACCACCGGCTTAATCTTCCCTGTTTGACTAGAAAGGGAAGAAAGAAGAAAACAAACAAACAAAAAAAGAAATACACACTTAGATTTCTTGTTGTTCAGGCCACAATTAGGGCCATAATTATTCCTAAAGGGCTGGCTCTGACAGACTGATAGTGGCCAGGAACCCAGCAGTAGCAATTCCTACTGCTTCAGTGAGCTGCTCCTCTCTTGAGGGACCAGGTCCAACTTGGGCCTTTCACACAAGAGCAGAGCTTATGCTTCCATTCGTGTTTAACTGCCTGATGACAGCAGCAAGTGCCATCCCAAATCTGGGCTCCAGGAACACCAACTCAGTGAACTGGAATGCTAAACTTCATGCAGCTCCAAGACATTGGCACCAGAGGGTGGTGCAGCCAAGTTCACAGCATCGGGGCTGTCTGCTGGTGTATGATCTAGAGCCAGGCAAAGCAGCAAGAGCGTGCTCCCACCCTTGTTGGTATTTAATATCTGGCACCACACAACTTTGTTACCGAGCCTTTCTGTTTGCTTTCATAGAGCCAGAAGTGTCTTTTTGGACAGTTTGAACTGTCAACCCTGTAGGCAGTGTGCTTTGCTTCTCCACGTTGGATGTAACACCTTCTGAGCCACAGCACGAGGCAGGGGAACCACTCCTGGGCCTCAGTAAGAGGAGCAGTCTGTTCATCGGCTGTCCAGAGCAGAGTAAACAGGCAGCCAGAGGCTAAATTGCTAAAGGACGGCAGTCTGAGGTCTCTGAAATAGCTGACATTTCACCACGTGAGCCAGCTGGGTTCTGCAACCACAGGAACTGGTACTGCTAAAGGTATCTCGATTCTGGGGAGGGTAAACTCTGCAGTGATCTCACATCAGCAGCGCTCCCTGCTCAAGGAAGGGAGATGGACAAAAAAAAGGTGAGTACTTACAGTATACCAGACACCTGCTTTATGTACAGATTCAACTGGAGCTTGATGGAGCAATTCATGGGGATGCCCGTCATCTGCACAGAAAGCAAGCAACCAGTTCATCAGTAAAGCCAACACTTGTCTGGAGAGCTCTGCAGAAGAGCAGAAAGCTTTGCTTTCCATCATAGCTGCTCTGGGTGCCACCTTCCAGAGCAATGGATGAGATCATCCAAACACCCACTGCAGTCGCCACACACAAGACCAGGAGCGTGGCTGGGGTTCCCACCAAAGCACAAGCATCAGCCAAGCAGGCACCAGTCCCCAGGCTCTGGGGATGACTGCTCACAGTGGACAGTACTGTCCCCATGGCAGTTTGCTGTCCATCCCCTTCACTGGAAGACTCACTTGGCCAGTGAGACCTTCACACACAGCAGCACCCAGAAGGCAACACCTCCCTTGGTGTGGTCTGGAGGCACAAAGTGCACCGGAACAGACGTGGCTGCTGCAGAAGGCAGCACGCACTCGGCAAGCGGACAGCATGAACCAGGGAGGTGGTGTGTGACCCAGGGCTTGTGGGAATGAACATAACCAAGCTCCAGTTACCAAGTAGCATTTGCAACCTCTAAGTGACTCCCTAGGCACAGTCGTTTAGTAGCAACTTCAATGTTTTCTGAAGCCTGCTAAGCCTCTTCTGTTGTTCATTCTACCAGCAGCAGGATGGAAACGCATCAACGCAAAAGATTCACACACACAGCAAAGGACAAAACATTTCTCCTAACAAGAAACCAACAGACACCCCGTCCAGCAACACCCTAAGACCATGAAACCATCACACTTCAAAGCTGGTCTTGTTGACACCCATTAAGTCACTGATTTCTCATGACATTGCAGTTTTGTAACATTAAGGGCAGAAAGTTTTTATTGGATTGCTTCTGTTTGTACTCAGCAGGCTGCAGCAAGATAGGAATATAGTTAATTGCACGGTTATCAGTAGATGTTTGATACTGTAATAAACTTAATTAGATTTCAGCAACTGCGATAAGAAAAGCAGAGAACTCAATGCCTAGACAAGAAGCACAGCTTACCTTATCTTGGAAGGGAAACTGGTTTCTTGATTGAGCAAACATCACTGACTGGAAGATCTGACCACAGGCCGTGGGTGGAAGATCCCAAAGTCCCCTCCCCACCAGCAACTGGGACAACAATGGCTCAGGACACCCAGCTTGTCACCACTGGAGTGGCGACTTCACCCTGATGCTATAGATATGCGAGAAGTGTAAGGCAGCAGCAGGCCAGCGCAAAAGCAGCTAGTTAGATGGGTGGGTTGAGAGACTGGAGGAAGCCAGCCCAGAAATGGTGGTGACAGCTTCAGCTGCAGCATGGTCTTCGGACCTTGCCAGTCAGCTCTCACGGCAATATGTGTTTGCAGATATGGGCCGTAACTGGGCTGCTGCTAGATACACCTCCTGGTGTTATAGGCCTGAGTCAGTGGAAATAATCTGATTGTGTTTATTGAAACAATTATGCTTATAATTAGTTCTATAGAAGCCAGGCTAATTATTCAATTGGTTTATAGCTTTGATATTTTTATCTGCAGATGTCCTTGCCAGTCTTTGCACTATGGAACCTGCTCAAATCAGTGCCACGAAAACAGAGCGAGGCCACCTTGCAGCCGGTCACAGATTCCACCCCCAGCTCAGGCTGGACACTGATGGGCTCACTCACCGGGTGCACATCGAGGAAGAGCGCGTGCTTCTCCTTGCTGGGGTGGAGGCCTTTGACAGCGTTCACCAGGGCTGGGTCGGCATTGTAGAAGTGAGGGTGGGAAATGAACATTGGTGCATCTGGGTGAGAACAAAGACACCTTAAGTGCATCCAAACCCATCCGAGACTTTTTGTTGAGGTTTTTAAGCCACTGCAGCACTTGTTCTGGACAGGCTTTTATACTTTTCTCCTCCCAGCCAGCAAGCTCCAACCCTTCCCCTCCCTGCAGCTTATTCCGTTGCTCTGGGAGGTTAGGACCCAGCGTTGAAGCCACCCTCTGCCCCGTGCACCACGCGATGTCACGGTAACTCTCTGTACTCAGACACAGGTTGGGACACTAAGTCTGAATTCTCACTCCTGCATGACCTGCACTCAGCGTCCAAAGTTAACATTTTATTTCGCAGTTACGTGGCCTGCCTCTTCCTACCCTTGCTCCTCAGCCCGGGGGCCGTGACGCTCCCGCCGTATCCTCGGGCGTTCCCACCAACGCCAGGCTGTCCTAGGGCCATGGACCAAGGGGACTTTGGGCACAAGGGTTTTCCTTCCTTGTTGAGATGCCTGCAGGAGCGCAAGTGAGAATGCTGTGCACGCAGACCCCAGCAGTACCTTTTAGCACCCCGGCTGATAGCAGAGCCAATTTTCCAGGCAGCCAAGCTCGTATCACATCCTCACAGTTTAATATTGGTACAGCAGGGAGAGCCCGGGGAGGAGAGGACTTACTTAGCCTACAGGTGCTGACGTTCTGGATGCCGGACTGCATGCAGGGGCAGAAGCCTTCATTGGGTGGATAGTCCGTGCCATTGGCAAAGAGAGTTTTCGGTGCCACGAAGCGATAGGTGGGCACACCCTCGAAATTTCCAGACTGCTCATACACCAGTGTCATGGATCTGGAAAGGTTGTAGCGGAGAAGGATCAGGATGAGCCAGCAGGTTCCTAGCACAGAACTGGGCTCTTATCTTCGCTGGATAAGATGCAGTTGCAACGTAACTTAGACTTTGAGATCAAGATAAACACTCAGAGCAATGCTTTGGATGGGGAATGAGTATTTAAGCCATTTGCTTTCCATGTTTTGAGCACAGATAAAGGGTCGGTCAGAACTAGTTATGGAGAGAAACCACAGGCTTATAAGTTTGTTTGTAGTATCCAGATGAGATTTGTTTAAAGGCATGTAGTAATCCCCAGGGCTGCTGTCCAAGAGATAATACCTTCCTTTGTGCAGGCCCTGGCTCCGAGGAGCTCTGTCACAGGGGACAGACACTGGCTAAATCTCTTCTGCAGCACAACCGCAGCATATAGACTGTCAGGGAAGTGGAAAATTTTACACTATGTACCAAGATTTCTTTCTTGACACAACAAGCTGGTGATATTATGCTGCATTATTGTTACTTGCTGGCCAGGACAGAAGCAAGTTTCCAGGAGGGAAGTTTGCTCCCTTCACACTCAAGCAAGACTTGCAGAGATGTAGACAGCCTGGGCAGGCCAAGGGGATGCTTATTCCTGCAGCTGAGAGCAGGTCTGTTCTGGCACCAGGACCAAGGATGGGGGGATTAAGGACACGTTCAGCAGTCTCTCAGCCGTACTCACCTTCCAGCAAGGAGGCAGAGGCTGCTGCAGCAGGATAAAGCACTGCCTACCTTGCAGGAACATCCAGGTAGTTGCATCTTAGCATCAGCTGCACTCAATATGCAAAAACAGCCCAGGAGATGAGCCATCCCAGGCCACTCCCTGCCCACAGCTGCATGCCCCGCAGCAAGGCAGACATGCTCTTAGTCTACCAACTGATGTCTGTGACTCCCTCCTATAGCTAGGCTAGAGGAGAGGCTGAGACCGAGATTTGTGAAGAGTCAGCAGTGCCTGGGGAAGAGGCAGAGCCACTTCCCCCACAGCACTGTCCTGCAGGAACCACCTGCAACAAGAAACCAAGCTTGGTTTCCTCCACCTCACTCCTTGCCTGGAAACATGCTCTGTTCCTTAGATTTCTGCAGTTTTACAGAAACAGGTACGTGTATTTAAACTTTGATTACTGGTAAACTTCCCTGTAAGTCCTTGGGGGTCATTTTAGTATTTGCTGATGTCCCTTGTGTAGGGGAATTCCGACGCTAATACTTGGCTCAGCTGACTTTGCTTGCTCAGCTGAAGAGGTCATTGTTCTCTATTCAACATGCCCCCTTGCTTGTTTTGCAGCACTATCTACAAAGCCTGAATTAACACTATCTTCCCTCAAGCTGGGGACAGGGTTTTGTGCCACCACCAGCCTTCTGGCCTCCCCTCCTTCTACCCTTGGGGAGTTTCCCCACAGGCAGACTCTGCAGGGCACTTTAACCCCTGTGTGACCAGCTAAGGTCAGGGTGTCTCACACAGGACAGACGCACAGCAGTGCATGAAGCGGGCAGCAAAAAACCCCAAAAAGCAGCAGCCTGGAAATGGTGGCACAAACACCCCTGCAAGACCACTTCTGCAAGCATTCAGTCAGCTGAAATAGTTCCGCAAACAGTTACAGAGCAATTTCCTTATGATAACTCTTGCTTTTCCCTCTCACTTCCCACATCTTATGTGTACTGGTTGTTTTGCACTGATTCAACATGTTGGACTTCTCCAGCGATGTGGAAGGTATTTATGAATTCCACAAGACACTACTAATTAGACAACTAGACCATTTGCAAACCCCAGACACCACAACGCTGAACTGCAGCTGAACTTTAACTACAGAAACGAGTCCCCTGCGTCAATGCACAGATGAGAGTTGCATCTCCTGTCACCTGCACCAGGACAAGCTGGCAGCTGTGGCCTCACCTACAGGCATCAGGGCTGTAGAACTCCAGCGACGTCGGGGACATGAACGGTGGCCACATCTCCCCCGCGGTCCCATTGATCATGTTGCACTCGCTGCTCCTCCAGTAGTTCACCTACAGGACAGGCATAAAGAGAAGAGCTCAGAAGGACGAGCTTGCTGGAGAGTTGGTTTCTACCCCTGCATGGGACATCAGTGACTCTACGCTGCTTCCAGGGCAGCTTGAGATAGCAACACTGAAAAGCCTGCCCATTCAGACACATACCCAACTAATGGCAAAACAGGACAAGATCCACCTGTCCCAAGTGCTCCCACAGTGGATGATCTGCAGGTTCACTTGATTTTAGGAGTAGAATTCCACAAGGGAAGAATAAGCACCCCTTTAACAAGGGTAATTAAAGTAATGCCTTAAACAGAGGCCACAGGAGCCTGGGACTTCAACCATTAGAAGCAACCAGCTCCAGCAGCATTTCAAGGAAGTCCAACTGACATCAAGGATGAGCTGCACATAATGCTTTGTGACAAGCCTCCTGTCAGATGGCTGTCTTCTGGCAACTTGCTAGAATAGAATTTGCAGCAGTTGAAGTCCTGTAGAAACTTGCCTTCAGATCTATGACCCAGAGATACAACCGCACTGAGAGCTTTCAGTTTATTTTGCTTTAGGCCAGGCATTGGCTCCCTACTAGAGGTTCGCTGCCTGACACTTACCTTCTTCAGTCCATTCCAGGAATCCACCATGTGAACTCTACTGATGTTCTTCATGCCCGTGTACACTGTGAACAGCCCCGAATTGGAGTTGTTAAGCTGCAGAGAAAATAAACTACCTTTTAATCCATTATATGCAGCAAAATTGAACCATGTTAATTACTTTGCGCGCTTTGTCAGCTCTACGGGTGCTTTACACAAGAAGCACTTTTACATATTTCAGTTGCCAGCAACAGCTTCTAACACATACATTTCTACCTGAGGGGAGGATTAAGGCAGCCTTACACAACCATCACCACCTACATGTGGCTGCTCCAACAAGTCTGTGAGGGGGATAAGCCAGGCACTCCATCCCAAGACCAATACTGCTGTGATTTTAGTGTTCCCAAGCAACAGTTTACATTTGCTTACAAACTTACCTCTACAAACAAGCCAAATTTCCCCTTGAAAGGCATCAGGCCAGGAACAAATGTATTGATTGTCTCTATCAGAGGGTCTTCATAGCCCCACATGATCTCCCCCACTGTCCGGTTCATGAACGCCTCCTGTTTCAGGCCGGCCAGGGCTCCACTCAGTAAAAACTTTATAAGGTTTGGCAGGTTTTCCATCATTACAGCTGCTCCCTGGGAAAGAAAATAAACCTATGAGACAAGAGCTCGATCTTTAGTAAAGAAGCAGCAATGCACCTTCAGCGCTCAGCAACGTCCCTCTGCTGTACAACCCTACAAGCCCTGGAGAAAGCCTCTGCACAAACTGAGGTTCACCATTTATCCCCAGTTCGGGAAGAAAGCAGTTGAGGGTTCACAGGCTTCATTTCCCCAGAGGATGCTCAGACACAGTTGCAGAGACAAGCCCAGTCGCTTTGCCAGCCCCTCTGCACACTGATTTTGGAAGAGTAACAGGCCAACGTGACAACCAACACCCAGAAAGCAGAAAACCGTACTTTATTAATCCACCTCATGGCTTGATTAGCCTTAAGCTCTACAAGAAAGTAAGCTCCGAGTCAGCATTTGGCATCATTGTCCTTCCCACAAGCTCCAAAGCCAGCACCCACCCATTGAGCAAGTTCTTACCATCATCAAAATGTTTGGCACAACGATGTACTCTTCTTCGGTGCCATTGGACAAGTCTGGCTGGAAGAAGAGTTTCCGGTACTCCACGTAGGAAACGGTGTCATTGTCATGGAATGTGATATTTGTTTTATACCTGAACTCTCTGCAAAGAGATGGGAGACATCGTGGGAACCTTCCTCCATGCAGTGTCCCTGCAATCCCTGTGGAGCAAGGATGGGCTGCACAGGCCTGGGCTTGCTTCTGAAGAACAGAGGAAGGAACCGAACCCCAGCAAGAAGCCATGGGACAGCAGAGGAGGCAGCGTGCCGGGGAACCAAAGGTGTCAACCTCACACCCCAACCAGGGTTAGGGTCTAGCAGGAGGCGGCGGCAGCCTGGGAGCAAGGCAGCCCTGACAGATGGGATTCTGCAGCAACCGGCAGACACCAAGTGTTTCTTCCCAGCTGTGAAGAAGGGGCTGCGATGCTCCACAGCAGCACGAGCTTGTGCCCAACATCGCAAGCCTGTTACAGCTCCCGAGGGAGCTGCAGCTCAACTCACCAGCATAAACAAAGTCCTTTATTATGGAGCCTGGTTTATGGCCCACATTAGGGAAGGGCACTAATCTTGCTCAGCAGGAACACAAGGACACTAATAAGCTTTACCCCTTTGTTTATTCATATTTACAGCAAGTGAAGCCTTTCCCCCAAGCCAAGCAACTGATGCAATCACAACATACAGAACCCACATGGTCTTATGGTGTGACCTGGCAAGCCCAGAGGAAACAAAGGCATATACGTACTGCCAGGTTTCCCGCCAACGCTACCCAAATAGCTTTGCATTAAACCAGTAATCTTCCCACATGAGCTTGCTGAGGCTGCTGATGCAACTCTCTCTATGTGTAGGCTCTACTGTGTTGAATATCGCTATTTACACCTAAGTTCACATGCTCAACTCAACATCAACCATCACTTCACGTCTCGGGTCCAGAGCAGCATCTCAGGTTTCAACCATCATCCTCAGCCATGGCAGATAGAAACAGCCCTGCTGAAGGTAGGCCTGGCCAAGTTGTAGTGCTCCATACATGACGAGAGCACTCGCATTAGGCAGATTCTGGGTCTCATGTTCAATAAGAGGTCTTAGGCCAATCCATGAAGTTTGATACTGAGGTGACTTCAGCTCTGGAGCTGAACTCCCAATGCACAGTGAAGATGAAACAAGTCCACTTTGAAGATGAGGGTTGCCCACCATCACTCCAACACCTCTCATGCCAATGTCTGGATCATATCAGCCCAGCTCTGGCTGCTCAACGGGTCTCAGCACAGGTCTAAGCTCCACAACTCAAGCGAAGCAATGACCAGCCTTACCACCCCAGCAGCTGGAGGTCCTACTTGTGGCTATAGCAAAATCAGAGCCATTAGAGCATATCTGGGTCGCTTTAAAATCCCATGCCACAGGACTTGTGCCAAGTATGCTAATGCCGTGTCCTCCTGCCAGAGGAGTCAGCTAGAAGCCTGGCAGGCAGCACAGTGGCTAGCGTCACTCCTAGGTGGCCCACAAGTGGTATCTGACCTGTAAACGTAGGGTCCACGCTGGCTCAGCACTGGCTTTGCTCCCTTGATGACCTCCTTGGGGTTCAGCACTTCAAAGAAGTGCACCGACATATAGAAAGGAACGGGAATGTCTTTCCACATGTTAAAGGACATGCTGTTGGGGTTGATCCTGACGTTCTGCAAGGAAAAAAAAGAAAAATGTTAAGGAGACACAGCTTCTGGGCTTGATGTCTGCAGCCGTGCACATCCATCCCAGCTCCGTGTCAGGCCCAGCGGAAAGTGGCAGTTCCAGCAGGGGCTCTCCAGAGGATCCATGCGTGTTATGCAAACTGAAATTGAGCCAGATCCAAACTGGGAACTCTTATGTATGCAGAAGCATCAAGTTCATGCCACAGGATGTCTGTAGGCTTATTTATTCAGGCTCAACCTTCCATATCCTACCCACAGGATTTCGGAGCTGTTTTGATGTGCTGCAGGCTCTCTCTCTGCGCTAGACAAGCCAGCACTGAATTATTCACAGCTCTGCATGTTTGACTTGCCTGGCAGAAACAACCCTGTCCCAAAGGTCCCCACATCTCTGCCAGGCTTGGCAGCTCCACACAGCCAGAAGCAGCCAAGGGCTGGGAGAGGTGGCACACCCATCCACACAACTGCTTGGAAACCAGCAGAGAAGGGCCACTAGATTACCAAAGAGCACATAGACAATGGGATGGCGACCCAGCTGCCTCCTGACAGTGGCGTGCAGGACACCTTTGCTTCTTCTCAGCTGTCACTCCGCAGTGATTCACAGTTGGTCAAAAGAAACACACAACTGTGGTTTCCACATCACTATCCCATTGCCTGGGAAATCCCTGCAGGAGCCCAAACATGACTTAAGCCCTCACCAGCTCCCCAGCCCAGGAGCTCGCTTCGGGACACATCTGCCTCCGCTCCCTCCCTGCTTCCCAGGGGCTGCCTTAAGGACAATAGTCTGTTCCTTATTCTGGGTGTGTTCCGCCATAATCTTTTTTTTCCTCTGCAAGCACAAGCCCTTGCCATGGTTAAGTAACGCTGCCAGCTTACGGAAGCACCTTTGATACACTAATTGGTGAAGGTACTTTAGCATTAGCCCACTGCAGCTCAGCAGCTCCACAATAGCTCTCATGCCCTGCAGCAGCTCAATCTGATGGTGCACCCATTTGCTGCCACAAGGGGTTGAGAAAGCAAGCTGCTGGAGGCTTCCCCGCAATGCCCCATCTTTCTTTAGCCATTTCCCAGCCAGGCCGTGGCACCTCCAAGCATCAGGACTTCACAAGCCCCTTGCTCAAGCCCAGATCCTCCAAGCCCTACTCGTGAGCAGACATGTCCACAGTGCAGTGTAACCCACCTAGCAAACCCTTCCCACCTCCACATCAATGCCCATGTGCTGCTGGCCGAGAGCCTCCATCCCGCCAGCCTCAAGGATTTTACAGCAAAGAAGCAGGGACAGGACAAGTCTTTATTGAGCCTGTTTTATAATCCTTACTCCCAAGCATCCAACAGAGTATGAACAGCCACATCTGCTTTCCTTCACCTGCATGTTCTGCCTTGTGTTCTACAGCTCCCTGGCTGCATATGCATTTATTCAGAGTGCCCAGTCAGCTGGAGCTGCATCCCGGCTCTCTGCTGCCCTTCTCAGCCTTCTCCCATCTGGGCACAGCAGCTCAAGGTACTCCACAGATGCTGCTAAGCAAGATCTGCTCAACACGGTAACCTTAGAATTAGGCTACTTGTAGATCAAAACAAATATGGTCATAACTCTGAAATAAAAATAGGACATTTTTCACTTAGCTGGGTTACAAAGTGTCACTGAGAGGTTTGACCCCTCCTGACCAGGCTGATCTCTGTTCCTGAGAAACTGGGGACCAGCAGCTCCATCAACAGTGCCCAAATCCTGCTTGTCCAGGAGGGAGGCTTCAGCCACCCTGCCCAGTAAAGCTGAGAGTAGAGGTTTCCTCTTCAGACTGAGAGAAGTAGTCGCATCACACGCAAGCCCAACCTCAGTGTCAGCCCTCATCCTCCACATCCTCCTACCATCGTCCTCATCACCCTGTTAAAGCAGCCAGGACAGTGCTGTCACTCTTCTCCCAGCTTTCAGCACAAGAATTCGCAGGTGGAGAAGAAACGCTGGATGACAGATAGAGGAGTTGATGCAGTCTCACTACGTTAGGCAGGTCCACGGCACTTCACAAAAGCAACATCCTCAGGTTTCGCAGGGCCAGCGGCGCAGCCAGCCTCGCCGCCGGGACAGCTACCAATGCAGATTCAGTTTCTGCAAATGGGTCAGGAGACAGGCTCCAAGTTCCTGTTTCTACTGTATGTTTCCCTACAGACTTTACTCACAGATATCCCCAAAACTCAATCTTTTTTTGGAACTAAGTGCTCTTCCACCAGGATACATTACCTTGATCTCAGGAAGCCAGGACTGGCAAGAACAGCTCTTCCTCTTAACCACTATTCTGAAGACCAACCCAGGAGTTTCAGTAAGGCCCTGGATACTTCTCACCACCCTGGACATCACCACTCAGTTATTTTTTCCATTTCACATTAATTCTCATAAGAGTGCAGGACTATTTTGGGTCATGTTGAAAATGTGGAGACCAAGGGGTTGAGGTAAAGGGAGGAGAAACAAGGGCTGGTCTTTTCCTCATCTTTTGTTCTCATTGCAACTTAACAAGATTTAGCTAATCAGGTGGAAAGAATCAAGATTAGCTAAAAAGAGGGCAGAAAGGGTTTTGCACCAAAAACGTCATTCCTGTTCTGCAGGGGCCACTCAACTTTTTCTTTGCAGGTACCAGCTCCTGATATTTATGAAACTGGACAAAGACTGACTTTTAGGGCTTAAGCCACAGGACTGTCTGGCTTTGCCCAGCCAGCTGCGCTTCCAGAGGATATGTTTAGGTAGAAGTTTGGTTTTGGCAGAGATTTTGCAGCTCATGTAACCACAGCCATTCACCTCTTTCATCAGAAACACGCTTCCAGGTGCTGACCTGGCTACACGCAAGCTTTGGAGAAATGCCCAGGCAGGGGACACATCTCCTTGGGGCAGGGAGAAAAAGAGTAGGCTAAATGTGGGAATGAGCCAGTTGTTTGTTCCTGCGGGGTAACTGGTGTCCCAACAGCGAGGACAGGAGCACAGGATTGTGCAGCGTTTACTGAACACACCAACAGCTCCATCCGCACCCCACGTCCTAACCACGGGGGACACCTCTTCAGCCTCAGGACTTCTGCTGTGGATGAGACAGGTCTTCAGGGAAGCAGCTCTTCAGGTTTTTGGTCTAGGAGAGGATGACCTGGAGGTTGCTCCACGCAGAAGGCTCCTTCCGAGCACTCCTGATCGCCATCCGTCCCCGCTGCAGCGCGGGCAGCATCTCACCCGAGCGCGGCCGAGCCTGGCGGGCGGCGACCTGAAAGCAGCAACTAGCGCTGCAGGAAAGGGCAGCGGGACCGGGCCGGTGCCCGGGGCAACGCTCGTCCCTGCAGCCCCAGCTACGCGAGAAGCCCTCGCCACGCAGGGGTGAGAGCCCGCTCAGCCCAAGCACGCTCGCTGCAGCCCGCCCCAAGCCGGTGCCGCCGCTCAGGGCTCGGAAGCGACCCTGAGGCCGAGCCCGGGCCGCTCAGGAGCCCGCTCACCGCGCAGAGAAAACCGCTCCGGCACCGCACACCCACCGCACCACCACCACCACCACCCCCCGGCCCCAGCATCCCCCCGCCCCGGGCGTGCGGCCCCCGCGGCCAACACCGGGCGTCG